>JAPSES010116222.1:0-17028 GCA_029822895.1 Maxillicosta whitleyi | reverse complement strand
TTTATAATGCCAAAAATGCCCCCCCCCCCCCCCCCCAAATGACAACAGCTCATGGATCTGGGCGTCTCCCCAGTTCGACAACTTTCTGGTCCTGCTGATTATGTTGGATTACTATGTACCCACAGGGGTCGCACACACAATACGTCATCAAAACACGGTTGACACTTTTACATAACGTTCCAGAATCATGATTCCACCTTTATCACAGGTCTGTTATTACCTCCAGAGGCTTTACAGAGCTGGGATAAAGATGATCCAACCACTACATTTAGACACAGATGTGGTTCTGGAATAAAGGTGAAATACTCCTGTAACAGAAGTACTGAGTAGGAAGTAAAGCAAGACGGGTTTATGGACAAGACAATTCAAAGTGCTTTACATAAAACATTAAGAGCATTACAGCAGGAAGTAATAAAAAAATATAGACATGCGATAAAAAAAGATTAAAAAATAAAACATACAAATTAAAAAAATCCCCAATAAACTTAATCTGAACAGTGCACATCTAAACGTCTGGATCAGAACTCTGTCCAAATGCAGTGAGAACAGGTGGGTGTTTAACCTGGGCTTAAATAAACTGTTTCAGCTGATGCTGAGGCTTTGTGGACGTTTCTTCGACACATGTGGAGCATAGGAATAGGAATAGGAATAGGAAGCCTTTATTGTCATTATACAAGTATAATGAGATTGCAAGTTTTTACTATAGTGTGCACGCATAATTAAACAAAAGGTGGGTATGTACAATAAAACTACTACTAATTACAAGAATTTACAAAACTGTACAATGACTGTAATTGAGATAAACAGGCACATATCAGAAGCAGTATTGATAATAAAGTGGCTAGAGTGACTATAGAAGCTGAGCGCAGCTTCTCTGTGTCTGGTTCTGACTTTGGGAACCGACACCAGACCGGATCCAGATGATCTGAGGGGTCTGGTGGGTTCACAGGGGGTCAGTTCTGAGCTTTATAGACCAAGGGGCTGTAAACAATCAGCGTTCAAGTCCAACTGGACCTGATGGACTCATAAACATCACAGTTCAATAATAGGTCATGTGATCTGACTGGAAGCCCATGAGGAGAGGTTTTCCGGTACTTCAGAACCTCAGAGCAAGGCAGTGATGAAGTGTTATTGTCAGATGAGTATGTTTGAGTCAAATGAGGTCGAATCATCCGACGGGACACGATGGAACCAGCTCCCAGAGCAGGAGTCACTTCCTGTCATCAATCAGGAACCGTATCCCTGTGGCTGGAGTCAAACAGGAATATTAATGATGTTTGATCCTGGCACCAGAACAGGGACGCCACCGCCTCTCAGTCACCTGAAGATCATTTACCTTTGAAGCTTTTGTTTCCAGTGACGTCTCTTTGAATGATTTTAAGGTCGACTCTTTATGTCTTCAGGCTGCTGGACTTTTCTTACCTCCTGTCGGCGTGACAACGGATTGTTTCCTTTTCCCACCACTCCCTTTAAACGAGCAAACACACTTACATTTACACGGTTTTATCGCACTATAACTGGAATAACAGATGGTTATTAACCCATAAACACCTAAACATCCACTGGTGACCAAAATCAGTCACTGATATAAAAAGTCAAATACATATTGATAAATAATTCCACCAATACATGTAAATAATTGGTGTGAAATACGGTTTGTTGTCATTTTATGCTCATCAGATTTGACCCATTTGGATGTTTAGAGGCTCCGTAGTTACCATGGAAACACAGTCATCTTCTCCAACCTTGATTCACCAGTAAAATCCATGGAGTTAGATCAATGACATTTGGGTTTATGTTTAATTAGTGATAGATTTTACTGAAAATGTGATTTCTTTCCCTCCTTTTCTTCTGTTTTTTATATAATAACCCTCAACTTCAGTTTGAGCTTTTATAAACACCTACATGATCAGTAAGATAAATACAGGAAAATACAAAATACTGAGCATACTTGAATTAATGGTGATAAATGACTTTAGAAAAGTTAAAAATAGAGAAAAAAAAATCATTTGGAAACCACCACAAAAAAACCCCAAACAAACAAACAAACAAAAAAAAAAAAACACTTGGTTTTTACAGGTTAAATGAACATTAAATCACGCTTTGGACTTCTTTCTTTCTTTCTTTCATTTCTGGTGGTTTAACATTTATCTGAGGTTTCGAAGGGAAAAACACAGTTTAATAGAGCTGTTAACATCCCATAGATGTGAAACATGAGCTGACTACACTGGTTTTTATGAGAGGCAAGAAGCTGAACAGGTTCTGTAACTACAGCTTATTGTGTTAAAGTAACCTGTGAAATGGAGGAAAATACATATAGTTACATGCACCAAAGTAATACAAGTTACTTTCCACCATTTATTTGCATCACATCACTGGAAAATCACCTTTAACAGTTAAAACAAGTGACTCCAGAAATTATATTTAAAGATGATTTACCTGCTATGGAAAATTATCATCCTGGTTGTGGGTGTTTTTTTTTTTTGTTTGTTTGTTTGTTTTTTGTTGTAATTGGAGATATTTTTGAGGAATGTAGTTGATTACACTACATAATGACCCAAACATCCACCATCTTCAAAAATCATCTATTGATTTAAACTGTCTAATCCCTGTTGATCCACTAATACATGTAAATAATTGGTGTAAAATACAGTTTGTCATCTTTTCATGATCATCAGATATGACCCATTTGGACGTTCAGAGACTCCGTAGTTACCATGGAAACACTGTCATCTTCTACAATATTGAATCACCAGTAAAACCCATGGAGTTCGATAAATGACAGTAGATGGAAATGCTTGTTTTATGTTCACTTAATGATACATTTTGCTGAAAAAGTCACATTTTCTTCAGTTTTTTCTATTTCTGATACAATAGCCCTCAACTTTTCTCTAAGCTTTTATACATGATCACTGAATTAAATGGTGGAAAATACCTGATTTTCACAAAAAAAAGGCACAAAATGCAGAAAATAATATTCCAATAAATGCCGATAACCCACTTAAGTACAGTTAAATATAAAATAAAAATTAATTTGGCACAAATGTCACACAAGGGTTAATATCTTTCAAATTATTGGTGGTGTTTCATAGGTAAGTTTTATTTGTGTTTATGGCTGAAATTTCCGTAAAAGTTAAATTAGAAGAATATATTGTGTTTATTTTTACACCTCAATCTCCATGTCAACGGTCATAATGTTTCATAATGTTGTTTTTTTTTTTTTTTTTTACAATCACTTCATCCAACAAAACATTGATTTCTTTGCTTTATGATTTTATGCATTAGCATGTTTGTTTGTTTTTTTTAATTTAGTACTAATACTGTATCTAGAGTTATGTCTAAGTTATTCACCTGAGTTTATTTTTATTGGTTGGATCATTTACTATATATTTCCCCTCTTTTTTCTCTTTTATCTCATTTGGGCACATCTGTGTTTTGAGTTAATACCTGTTTTGTTGTTACACCTTTGATTCGATTTATGTTTTGTTGACCCTGTAACAGTTTGGGGAAATTATTGTTTAAATCAATTGTTTCATCTTTGATATATTGTCCTGGATTCACCGTTGATCTTAAAGCTTGTGTTCTGTTTGTTCACTGTAATCTTTGCCAGTCAATGTGCACAAGTCCAGACACATACATCTTCATTTCCTTCCTGAGGATTATTAACGTTTATCTGAAGCTGAGTTGTGTCTGTGCAGACTTTTAACACTTCATGTTCATTTGCAAAATACCATTTTTGGAACCAGATCCAATTTTGGTGATATTAGGAGTATCAGATAACTTTAATTCACTCCCAGAATATCAACAAAGATTTGTTTCATACTTGTTAATTACTACTAAGAAACTGATTTTACAATTTTGGAAGAAAAGTGAATCCCCTTCTGTTAAAATGTGGTTAGACGACCTAATCCGTTTACTACACCTAGAAAGAATACAGTATGTGTTATCGAACAGACTGGAAAAATTCAAGAAGATTTGGTATCCCCTTCTCCAGCACATTCATTAATAAGTTTTTCTTTTTATATTAAAATTTTAAAGCCTCATGGTATAATGGATTGGGAAGTTGAGGGGTGTGTTCGTGTGAGGGTTGGGGGGTTGGGAAGTGGGGGTGATGTTGTTTGATATGGTTTGACTTATTTGTTTTTGTTTGTTGCTTAAAAAAAAAAAAAAAAAAAAGATATGTATGTTGTATCTTTAAATGCCATTTGTTCAATATAAATATAGAAATAAAACAAAAAAAACACTTTTGTGGGATGTCCTGTCAGGATATGTGTTTAACTGGATGCTGATGTGTAACATTTCCAAGTATGCTATAGAAACCTGAAGCTATCAGCTATTAATGAAGAGATAGAAATTAATAAGAGTCATATTAACCCATAAAAACCCAAACATCCACCGTCAACCAGAAGCATCTACTGATCTAAACTGTTGATCCATTAAATAATTGTAAAATACAGTTTGTTATCTTTTCATGATCATCAGATATAACCCATTTGGATGTTCAGAAGCTCTGTAGTTACCATGGAAACACCATCATCTTCTACAACATTGATTCACCAGTAAAACCCATAGCCTCCTGACACCCAGTAATACATTTTTGTCCTCTGTAGGGGACAAAGGTTTCATGGTTTTACATTAGAAATGCTGTCCACTGTAAAGGACATTCCATAAAAAATATAAATAAACAAATGAGAATAATTTTAAAAAATATATCGGAAAAATCTGTTACATTATGGAGTTTGTGATCAAGACAGTTGTTTAATGCAAAAAAGCTAAAACTTTCACTTTGTTGGGTGTCAGGAGGATAGAGTTGGATCAATGATGGTATGATGACATTTGGTTTATGTTCAATTAATATTCTATTTTACTGGAAAAATCACATTTTCTTCATGTTTTTCTGTTTTGGTATAATAACCTTTGACTTTACGCTGAGCTTTTATGAACATCTTCATGATCAATCAATTTAAAATAGGAAAATAAATAGATGATTTCCACTGAATAAATGCAAAATTCAGAGAGAGAGAATAATATAAAAATAACTGGTGATAAATAACTTAGAAAAGGTTAAATAGAGAGAAAAAAATCATTTGGGAACTGACACAAAAGTCACACTGGATCCTTATGTGTTGAAGTCATATTGTTATTCAGTGTTAAATCCTTCCATTGTGTTTTATAACCCAACAGAAGGGGGTCTTCACACTTTCTCCTCTCATTTCCATTTAGACCTTTTCTTGTCTTTTTTTCTCACAACCATCAGAGAAGCTACAGCTGTGAAACTGATATGTACATGTGCTGAGTGTAAGCCCCATCCCATATGGTACAAAATACAATGTTCGTTTGCAGGAAACACCTCTGTCCAGTCTTCTCCTGCTTGACTATGTCATTTCCTACAGAACAATGGTTTTCTGTCACCCAGCACTTTGCTTATGTGACTGCTTTTGTCCCGGAGTCGTGCTCTGAATGCTCGACAAACAAACTTCATTTGTCCCCGAGGAAACACATGCGCACTCGCTCCTCAAACGTCTGCAGCGCGTGGGCTTCATCCATGGATGTGCATGCTTATGCGTATGCATGCACATGTGATGTGTGAAATGAGAGCCGTACTGCAGAGAGCGGGCCAGGTAACCCCACTCCCAGGCTGCAACAGAAGGCTTTTGTGCCCCCTCCCTCCTCCACCCCCACCCTCCACCTCTGCTATCAAAGAGCTGGCTGCACTCACAGACCGGTCTGCTGACAATCAGGCTGTTTTAATGTAGGGTGGCTGATTTCAGGGGTGGGGGCAGACAGGGCTGGTAAAAAGGGAGTTTGGTTTAGTGACTGATCATGTTGCTGCTTTCACCCCCCCCACCACAGATCCTCGCTTTTCATGTAAATGAGTTCTGTGGAGGCTGTGGGTGTGGTTGTGGAGCATGTGCACATGTATGTAGTGTGACGTTACACTCTTCTCAGTGTTAGTTTAACTTTTTGGACACAGTTCCATTTTCTTTTCAGTGCTATCTATCCTCCCCTCTATCGCATCATCACTCAGCACTTTGGCAAATCACCCCTTTTTGTCTATTAACACCCTCTTTTCTATGTGCATGTCAAAAGTTCAGAGTTGTACTTATCATGACAAAAGCGGTTCCCTGCTCCCTCATGGCCTTTGGAGTCCTGATGGCTCGGCTTTTCAGATCCTGCCTGGAGTCACTGTTCATTGGCTCCCTGCTTTGTTTCTGGGCATTCCTGCCTGTGATGGTGACGTGATAAGGTTCAGAGGGACTACAGCGGCCCAGTCACTGAGGCTGCGTCCACTCGGAAAGTCTTTTACTGCTCAGTTCAGATTTATTGCTCAGATCCGATCTTTCTGTGTGGTCATTCACGTTGACACAGTCCTGATCCCACAGCCTGTAGTACACTGATATACTGAGGTCACAGTGGAGCCAGTGTGTGTGTTTTCATTTATAAGTTAATGTGAGTAGATGATAAAGAGGAGAAAAGATGCATGATTTTGGATATTTTTTTAAGAGTCCAGACTGAGATCACACTGCAAAAACACCCAACCTGCATCCGATTTAGAACCGCATATAAAGGTGGACCGAAGCAGAATCGAAAACATAAGGGAAAAGAAAAAAAATATTACAGCAAACTTAAAAATAAACTCATTTGGGCCACTTTCACCTGCAGGAACATAGTATACAAACTTAAGTAATCTCATTTTATGCAACTATATATAACATCTTTACACATTTCACATGTAAATATTTACTCAACTCTACTATATTTACCATATTTTCCTGGACTTTCATTACTTTTTAGTACACCAGCAAAAAAGAATTGATTATAGTCACCTTTGAATCTGGAAATTAGGAAGCAAACGGAAGAAAATGTGACTGAAAATGTGACTAAAATCTCATTAACTGAACATAAAATGTATCCACTGTCATTGATCCAACTCTATGGGTTTGGTGAATCAATGTTGTAGAAGATGACAGTGTTTCCATGGTAACTACGAAGCCTCTGAACATCCAAATGGATCATATCTGATGACCATGAAAAGACGCCAAACTGCATTTTACACCAATTATTTACATTTATTGGTAGGATTAGTGGATCAGAAGGTATTAAACAGTTTAGATCAGTAGATGGTTTTGGTCTTAATGGGTTAAACTCATGGTTCATCTGATCATAAACCTGAACTGTCTCATTTTGGTTCCATAACAGTTGTGTCTCAGTCTTTGTTGAACTTTTCTTCACCTCAAATCTACACAGTTTTCATGTCTGCTCATTATTGTCTGGATGTATTGTGCAGAAAAGAATTGGAATTCCTAGACTGTGGATTGAGTTAAAGATAAGGCATTCACAAATCACCCAGCTGCACTGAAACATCCTCATGGGTTTTAAGGAAAAACACTTTTGCACATCTTCTCTGAGTTTTTCCAGAAACTTTCTGACCACCAAAGTCAAACAAACAGGGCTGACCGCTCTCTTACACACTGTTTGATATTTCAGGTAATTGATACATGAGAGGCTCTATTGATCAGCAGCCTGGGCCCCTGGTGAAGGATAGAGAGGGGCCCCTGTTCAGCTGGAGGAACCCGCTCCAGGAGCCCGGCTTCCTCAGGAGTGGCACAGCAAAGTGGTGTAGTTGTTGAGGAAACGATCCCCCTCTCAAAGGCCTTTCCCTGGGAATACTGGGTTACAGTGTGAGAAAGTTTCACGCTTGTTTTTAACTCAGCTCTGTGTCGAAACCAGGGACCCAGCATCGAACAGCAGCGACAGGACAGGCCTCCGAGAGACGTGTTTACTCATGTGCTTCTACTTGGACTAGTTCTATTTTATACCACATACACCACATGTGTCAAACATACAGCCCACGGGTCAAAAACAGCCCGCTTTAGGGTCCGATTCAGTCCATGGGATGAATTTGTAGCAACACTGAAGATGTTTAGGTAACACTTTATAATAAGTACACACTATCAAGCATTACTTAAGCATTAACAAATACTGAATTCATAATTTATAAAGCATATTTAAGACATGAATACTCATTAGTAGATGTTTACAAGTTACAGTTACAGTTATATATGATTTACTAATCATTCGTAAGCACGTTAGTTAAGCTTTAACAAATACTGAATTCATCATAGCATATTTATCCCATGGGTCGTGTCTTTCCTTTGTTAGAATAATAGACTTTTGTGAAGCTTTAGGCATTGCCAACCTTTTAATCTAATTTGTAAATGCTTTAGAGGGCACAGATAGTGCACACTTCAGATGAGCTCACACCATATACTTAATTAATGAGTAGTAAGTGCTATATTATATTATTCTATTTAATATTTATTTATATGATTACTACTGCTGTTACAATCATGTTGCACTAAATCACTTAACCATTACCAACCACAACCTGGGGTTATCTCAAGTAGACTAGTACTACTAGTACTTCCCAGTGAACACTGTGAGAAGACTTTACTATATGTTGTGTCTTGTCTTGTTATATCCTGTATGTCAGTACTTGCACTTTTTTTTAAAAATTATTATTATTTAATATTACCTTAGTGTTTAGGACTTGTTGTTGTTGTTGTTGTTGTGCATCTGCACTTTATTGTTGTCAATGTCAATGCCAGGGACAGTGTTAAGCGTAATTTTAATTTCTTTGTATGTCAAGTACATTTGAAGAAATTGACAAAACTGATTTTGACTTTATGAATGATTAGTAAATCATACATAACTGCTTATAAACCATCTACTAATGAGTATTCATGTCTTAAATATGCTTTATAAATGATGAATTCAGTATTTGTTAATGCTTAAGTAATGCTTGATAGTGTGTACTTATTATAAAGTGTTACCAATATTTACAATCATTTTAGTTCAGGTTCAGTTAATCACGGACCGTGCATTGAAAATCCAGCACTTCCATAAGTACTTTTTATATTAATGCTCTAAACATTAACTACATACAATATGACTGAAGTTAGACACTCAATCTGAGGCTGTGTTTCCAGAACTTAAATCCAAACTTGTTCACAGAGCTGTTTTTTATTGGGTTGACAGCTGACGCCAAACATGATTTAAGTCATTTTATTTAACAAAAAAAAAAAAAAAACAATTCAAGAAGAGTTAATAAGTGTTGAGCTCACCAGAGACACATAAAATGTAGAGGAGAGGCTTCGATCATAAAAGACAAAAGTGATGTGTGACACAAGAGAAAAACAGAATCTGTTGCAACAAATGAAAAATGACTTAAAAGATGCAATAAGATGAAAAACATCACATGTCTCTTAGTTACTGTTATTATAAGTGCTAGAAATGATCACTGACATTGTCTTATATCTAATTGTTTAACCCTTTATAGGGCATTCATAAAACTACACTGCAAGTCAAAATAGGACATAAGACTTTATTACTTTTGGGAATTTTTTCTAATTTTTTAATTGTTATGCAGAAAATCAAGGTCAATGAAGTTACCACATTTGGTTCACTACCCATAAGTGTCAAAAAATAAGATCAACATCAGTGCTGTTTCAGACACCTGTCCACATGATCCCTTTGAACATCATTTATTACATTACTACCATTACTTCATCAGTACATTAATACTATTACTTTATCAGTACATTAGTACCATTACTTCATCATTACATTAATACCATTACTTCAGCATTACATTAGTACCATTACTTTATCATTACATTAGTACTATTACTTCATCATTACATTAGTACCATTACTTCATCATTACATTAGTACCATTACTTCATGGTACCTAACAAAGCAGGTCCACTCACTGTTCATGCAATGCACTTGATGTAAGATTAAATGTCAGTCAGTATTAGAATAAAATGCCTTTGTCATTATATATTAGCACACAGATGAAATTAAACAGAGATTAAATAAATTAAACACATTGGTGATAGTGTCATAAATAACACTTCATCCCTTTAGATTTGTTTCTGTCTGTATTTTTATACCTCTTTTTTTTAACAGTGATAATAAATGTTTGTATAACAGCCCTTTTTGCTCCTTTTTGTTTGTCATGTACCCAGTTCCTTTTTATAAACTCACATCTTGTGTTTTTTGACCTAGTAAAGCACCTCCTACTATTTCAGATTTGTCTGAATTTGACTATTGTTTATTAGTATAATGTTACAGTTTATTGTAGTACAGTGTTTGTATTAGTTCACCAGTAATGGGTCCTGTCACTTTTAAAGATTTTAATGGGGATTTCCCATGCGTTTAGGGTTCAGATGCAAAATCAAGCACTGTCAATCATTAGTTTAGCATAAAAATAAAACAAAAATCAGATCCAATAATAATAATAAAAAAAAAATACAACTTCAAAAGTGATTGAAAAGGTCAATATGAATATATGCGTGCACATGAAGTGTGTGTTGCAGCACTGGTTTGCTGCCATTTGCAGACTCCATTTTAAGGTAATGGTAGTTAGTTTTGCAGATGGCTGATGCTGCAGCGAAGCAGAGGAGAGACTGTACTTGGCGTTGAAATCCAACCCCTGTCGTCCATATAGAAACCGAGTCAAATAACCACAACAATAAGCCGCCTCCTAGCGCAGAACACACAAACCTCATAACTGGTGCATGTGTGAATCTTACACATTGAACCATTACATACTGTCCAAAAGTTTTATAGTGTGTTCATTAATTATATTTATATTAGAAATAAGATTACACCATGTGAAACACTGATATGTTTTTATACAGGAAACTTGGAAAAGTCATTAAAATCAACTGGGTCACAGTCATTCGACATTACACGTACCTGATAAACGTGAATTTCTTCCCCCACTTGGCCCTTTAATGCAACTGTACACCTCACACACCAATTTGAATCACGTTTCCTGTTTCACCGTTAACAATAGTCAAACAAAGCGCAGCATTCATCTGGCCTTAGCATCTACTCTTTGGGGGAAAAGCAGATATTCTCTAATTGCCCCTGCATGCTGCCTTGAAGGAAAGTATGTCACTCAATAAGATAATCATACAGTCAATTATCCAGGTTGCTATCGGTAGCCTGCAATTTGGAAAAACAAACTTTTCCACTGTAAAATTTCTTAGATGGGTTTGACGTGGTGCATGCAGACACGAGTCAAAACATCCACAGAGGAACAATATGTGTGGGGTAAACACAGGAAGCATTTCCACTCAGATCCATCAGCTGTGGTTCTGCAGGTGTGGACAGTTCACACCACTTCAGTCTGACATTAAACTCATCAAATCCACACTCAGTGATGTTTACACCTGCGGGTGGTGCTTGGATGCCATTTTTTAAACCCTGAGGCTCTCCTACCTTTTATATTGGAGTGGGTCCAGTGTCCACACGCCATGAATAATGAGAGTCTATAGCAGGGGTGTCAAACTCATTTTAGTTCAGGAGCCACATTCAGCTAAATTTGATCTGAAGTGGACCGAACCAGTCAAAATAATAACATAATAATATATAAATAATGTCAACTCCAAACTTTTCTCTATGTTTTAGAGTAAAAAAAGTCAAATTACATTATGAAAATGTTTACATCTACAAACTATGCTTTAAAACAATGTGAATAATATGGACAAACTGAACAGATATTTATATAATATTTATAATTTACACATGTACTTAATAACTTACAGATCACAGTGGATCTACACATACGCAAAACATTTAATAACAGATAATAATATTGTTCATATTTCCTTACATTATTCACTTGTTTTGCAAAATTTTAATTGTACTTTTGAGTATTTCTTAGATATTATGGTAGTATTTTGCCAATTTGACCCATTTGAAATTGAATTGGTCTTTCTATCGCCCCTGAACTAAAATAATTGGTAATATTGTTGTTTAATTTTAGCATTTCATAAAGTCATCACCAGGGCCGGACTGGACCCTTTAGCGGGACAGATTTGGCCCCCGGGCCGCATGTTTGACACCTGTGGTCTATGGAGCTCTCTAGCAATGTCCCAAACAGTAAACATGTGACTTGACTGCTTATTAAATAACCAAAAACATTTTTTTAAAAATCACTTAAATGCAGATTATACATGTTACTCACTGCCTGTATCATGTATAGTTCATTTATTTCAATATTAATGTTTTTATAAAATTATTTTAGGTGATTCCTTTGGGGTGGGGTAGCTCCATAGCGCCCTCTATTGATGAACTGCTCCTTGTTCACAGTGATTTGCTGCTGGTTAATGGTTTGTTTTTTGTGTTTTTTGGCAGGGGGGTTAGAAGAACTCCAAGTCCACTTCCAATCTTTGTGCACCAGTAACGTCGGCTTTCCACATCTCACTCGTAAAAACTGAATACAAGATCACAATTCTCTCAAAAAACATTTGCAAAGTAACAAATCCTGCTATTAGATCTGCCTCATAAATTACTGAGCAGAGAAACGTTCTCCCCTCAGCATAAAAAAAGCGAGAAAACCATCAATGTGTCAAACTCTGCAATGATTACAGTGGGCAAACACGGAAAAATACTTGGTTTTGAGTGGAGGAAGAATTGAAACAAATGTCATCTGGATAAGTCATTTAACATCATCCCACTGTGGCAACAGCCCTGCTTCAGTTCCTATAGGGGTTACACGATGGCAGATATTCAATATATGTCATTACATTAGTACCTAATTGACCAAAAGTAGTGTTTCTGAGAAGAAATACACACTTTTAATGACCTGCAAGATTCCTTTTTCCCACAGAATAAAGAAACAGTGACCCGTGAGTCCTCCTTGGTGACAGTCTTTGTCCTGCCTCCTGCACCCTCCATTTGTGCTTCCTGTCCCGCTTCCTTTCTCAAAGCTTTAAAACAGGCCGGGAAGTCACCACGAGGCATTTCCTGCATAGTTTACATCACCTTGAGGCAGGGGTCGCTGGGAACACTGGAAGAGTACTTTTCCTAACAGGGGTGGCCTGTGTGTGTTCTATAGCATGTATGTGAGTTATTGTAAAGGCATGTATTACTTCATGTATCCTGCTCTGGTTCAGACACAGTAGGGTTTTTTTTTTCTGTTTCTCTGTGGGCGGTGTGTTTTGTTAATGAAGCTCATATGCTGCACATGTCTTTGATGTCACATTACCACAGAGGCGTTCAGGCTCTGCTGCTTCAGTTCAAAGCTCTGTCCATTTAGATCCTGGTTTAATATAGTTACTGAGCTGCCCGGATGTTAATTTTGTGACAGCTGACACATCACAGACCTGAATGAGCCTTGATGTCTGCCAATCAGGTTACAACCACAAACTAAATGCATTGCTCATGTAAGACAAAAGCATAAAATGTAGGAACAAAAACACACATCCAGGTCAAAGTTCTCAATGGAAATTATCTACAAAAGTGCAACGATTCTCTTTATCGACACTGGTTTACAAGTAAATAATAAAAATAGTGACACTTTACACACTATCAAAGAAAAATTCAGTCACAAATGCTGATTGGTTGTAGTTTTCAAGATACAGTCTTGAGTCCAAATGTGAAATTTTGAGAATGAATAAGAGAATGGGTTTTACTCAAAAGGAATGTTTGTCTTTACCAGATCTAATTGAAAACACTGAACATTATAATACATTCACTTTTTAGGTTCATACTAATGGAACATGTATAAATGCTGCTAAAGTTGGTATACAAACAGGTTCCAGCTCAAAGTGTTAAGTGTGAATATCAGAAAAACAAAGCCACCAACACACCATAAATTTACACAAGTAAATTTAAACAAGTAAACTACTAGAAAAGCACTCCGAGCGCAAACCTCCTCCAAGCAGTACAGTTCCCCCACATATTGTGACTGACACCCCGCAATATTACTCCCACATTTGTTTGTTTTTTTAAATCTATTTTACTAGATTCTTGACACTGGAAACATACCCTTTGCAATTAGAATTACACTGATATCGTTTTTTGTTGAATAGTTATTTGCGAAAATCAACATTTCCATAATGGTGGTTTTTTTCAGGATCTAGCTCCATAACTATTGAAGATACGTCTATAGAAAAGTCCATGGACTATATGAGAAAACAGGAGTTCCACTGCCTGACTTATAATACACATAGAGAAGCTGAAATAGACAGTTATTATTTTTATACATAAATTATTGCGTTCACACCAGTGATATCTGGTGGCAAATCCAGTGGAAAAATTCAGGGTAAAACCATTATATCCCTGAAACTCCCGTTCAAGGATATAATTATACAATAACCTTGAGGAAGGGAAATAACATTTCCATGCTTTCACATTGAGACACAGAATGAAGTAGAGTCATGTCCAGGTTACATCTGACTGAATCTGATCAGTGATTGGTAAATACAGCTGTCAATCACATGTTTACTTTCTAACTGTCTGATAATACTATGATTACACAAAAAACTACATCACAGAGTAGATTTTCAACGGCCTAAAACACATAAAAGAAAGTCACACATCCTCTCAGACTATTACAAAACACTGGAAAAGTAATTTATGGGAAATTGGCTCAATGATGCTAAAAAAAACCAAAAACTTAATAAACAAGCTACATTTTCAGATGCTTTAATTATCACGTTTTCCACTTTGGCTGGACTTTGTCGGTATGTTTAATGATTTTTCAGACCCCTCTACAGACTCTTTATGAAAAAAAGCAATAAATCCAGAAACATTTTCTATTATTGGAGATTTTTGGAGACTCTGATGTGAAAATGCATATCATTCTTTGTCCAAAACAAATCACTGCACTGAATATAAATCACTCATGTTACCTTTGACAGTTTTCTTCATTGTCTCTGTTTTTGATCCATTTAAGATGTTAAGGTTAAAAACCAAACTTCCATCAAAGACCAAATTATGTACTGATCTAAACTGTTTAATACCTGTTGATCCATTAATCCCATCAATACATATAAATAATTGGTGTAAAATACAGTTATTCGTGGTCATCAGATATGACCAATTTGGATGTTCTGAGGCTCTGTAGTTACCATGGAAACACTGTCATCTTCTACAACATTGATTCATCAGTAAAACCCATGGAGTTGGATCAATGACAGTGGATGGAGACACTTTTATGTTCAGTTAGTGATAGATTTTACTGAATAAATCACCTTTTCTTCAATTTTCAGTTTTGTTTTTTTAATGTAATATCCCTCAACTTTAATCTGAGCTTTGATGAACATCATGATCAATTAATTACACTGGAAAAAATGCAAAATGCAGAGGAAACTATTATAATAAAATCATTTAGGAAAGGTGAAATAGAGAGAAACATTTATTTGGGAACTGACACAAATGTCACTGGGTCTTTATGGGTTAAGAAAATAAAACTTAAAGCTAAACAAACAAACAACCAATCAAACAAACACATAAATAAACCCAGTAACTTCACCAGAGGAGTTATTTATTTTATATATTCATCATTTTTGGGTCACTGTACCCAGTTCCCAAGCCTGGAATAAGGAGGAGGGTTGGAATTGTGATATTAAATTGTGACAATGTAATGTTTTATATTCACTTTTGTCTCTCCTACAATGTTATTTCTCTCTCCTACATCATTGGTCACACTTACATGCATATTTAATATGATGCAACTCAGGTGATGATGTCATTTAGCGACTTGTAGCACCTTTTAGGACAGCCAATAGCTACTTTCCACACTGAGGAGCTGGTAACACTAGAAACATTATTTAATTATCATCACTTTCAGACCTTTTTATTTCTACCATTTTATCTATTCAACCCCCAACTTTCACATGATCTACAAAAAGACACTCTTAGGGGTTTACGGAGGTCCTTGTTGGACAGGACTCTGCTGCACCTGTGAACTCGGATGTTGCACAAACATCACACATTGCAGAAAAAACGACCCTGCTTTTCTCTCACACAACCGCAAAGTGCAGTTGTTGACGTCTCTCGCATGGCTGTGATCTCCAGTATGTCCACGGGGTCTTTTGTGTGTCTGTGTGTGGTACGTAAGGATGTGGGTGTACACCATCACTCACCACCTCCTACCACACCACACACTCTGCCAAAAAAAAAAAAAAGCCTTTTCTTAACCCTTCGGAGTTGCCCGGCAGAGTCTTCCTTTCAACCTGTGTGGAAAATGGATGACAAAGTGATTCTGTGAAGTCAAATGTGTTGAAAGGCCACGTAAAATCAGACTAATGAGACACAAAAGAAAGAGAATATTTGCCAATATTTTCACGTTTGGTTTGTCTTTAGTGTAGGAAAAGACGGTTAAAAGGGAAGTGATTCCATGAAAAAAAAACAAAAGACATTTGGTGTAAAACGACATCAACCAATCAGATGTGTGGCATTTTGTCACACCTGATCGTTTTTAATAAATAGTTGTATATTGTTGTAAAAATGGCTCATTGAGCATATTTGTGGCATCATATTATGACAGTGTTCCTAAAAAACACCTGAGACATTGCTTGCATTTTCATGTGAATTATTTATTTCCTAAATTTATAATTATTACCCCCTGAAGAGGAAACAAAGGGTATTGTTTTTGGTTCAGTTTGTGTCTTTGTTTGCTTTTTCGTTAAAAGTGCTGGTTGAATTCATACCAAATTAGGTTTATATATTGTCAGTGACCCAGAATAGATCTCATTACATTTTAGGAGCAGTAGGTCAAAGTTAAAAAAATTATATATTTTTAAAAATCTTTTTTCCCCCATTTACTTATCATGGGTGAAATTTCAAAAGTCTGTAGCAGCAAAACTATTGATTGAATTCATAAAACATTGGGTTTATGGATTACCAGTGACCCAGAGACGACGGAGCATAGGACCATTCATAAAGGAGATGAAGATATTTTTTGATATGACGAGATTAAAGTCAACATGTCGAGATTAAAGTCGAAATTCCAAGAATAAAGTTGAAATTGGATGTCGACTTTAATTGTGATGGGTCGACTTTAAACTCGACATGTCGACATTAAAATTGGAAATGTCGAGAATAAAGTTGATGTCCCAAAAAGATTAAAGTCGACATCAAATTGAAATTTATTCTCGGAATTTTGAGTTTAAAGTCGACCCATCAAGATTAAAGTCGACATCCAATTTCAACTTTATTCTCGGA
>JAPSES010116206.1:0-17031 GCA_029822895.1 Maxillicosta whitleyi | reverse complement strand
TTTCAAAATCTTGCCAAGTAAAAATTTCTTGTTCTGTTGGCAGATAATTTTGCTTATTTTAAGTATTATTTTTCTTAGTTTGATTTTTTTTTTTCTTAAATTTTCAAGGGGACTTTTTGCAGTGTAAGCATCATTCTTTTATTCTGAAATTTGATGACTTTTACTAAATTTTGTCAAAATACACAAAAATGAAAATATTTTACATGTTATACTTTTGTACAGGTGCTACAGATTTGTAGACACTGAGGCTAGTTCAGGTCAATTTTATATATAAATCATAATGGGGTTTTTTTTTTATGTGTTGTGTAAAACAGGACCATGATACTCTGCGATAGTAGATGTTTTTCCTCCAAAAACAAGTTTGTGAAACTTAAAAAAAAATATGCTCTTCCTGCTATGAAACATTCTATTCATATATTACATATATTTATTAATGTGGGACAGTCTATTTAGACATTGTAAATAAATCTGTAGTTCAACATTTGGTATAAACACTTATTTTGAGGGGTTTGGGTTAAATTTGAACTGAAACAAATTGTGAAGGTTTAAGAAATGAACAGTTTGTAAAGGTTAACTTGGTCAGATCAGTAAAATACGATCAAAATAATTTATAAATAATGGCAACTCCAATTTTGTTTTTTACATTTGCAAACTATCCTTTCATAAAAAACGTGAATGACATGAACAAATATGAACAAAATCAAATGCATTAAGAGAAGTAAGTGCATGATGATGGTGCTTTTGTAGATCCACTGTGATCTGTAAGTTATAATGTACACATGTAAATGATAAATTAGGCATAATATTGTTAGTAGCCTTTTGCACTTATTTTTCTCCAAATATGTCAGGTTTTTTTTTTTTTTTTATGTTATTCACTTTTTTTTTAAAGGATACTTTGCAGATATAAGCATTTTATTATTATTAATAATAATAATAATTAATAATTTTTCACTGGGCTGTATGTGACCCCTGAACTAAAATTAATTTGACATCCCTGATCCAAAAGAATCCAGGCTTAAAAACAAAACGAAGAAAAAGGCAGTGTTTTCTTTTTACTTGTATCAAACCCTTGCAGGTGGTACCACATCATGTTGCCTCCCACCCAGATGTGGGAGATTATCTTCTTTATGTAAAATGTAAATCTGCAAACAAAAGACATCTGCTCATGTACAATATGGCTCAGTAATTCACTTAGAACAAGTGGAAAACAATTATAAAAGATTGGTCTGTAAAACATCAGAGCAAGACATCCCAGAATGGTTTGAAAGTTCAATTAAAATGGAAAATGATTACTTTTGGGGAGCGGGATGACGAGGACGATGTTAAATATCAGCACTTCACTTTTCATAAAGACAGTTCTCACAGAGGAAAGTGAAATGTGCCGTCTGCTTTTTTCATTGCAGACGCACTAATGTGAGACAGTCTGGAAGGAAACTCCCTCCAAACGCAGTCGAAAGCGTTTCACTGAAGTTGTTTGCTCATTAATTGCCAAAGCACACACACATCCTTTATTTTGATGCTTAATATGTAAAAAATGAATGATGAGACACATTTTTATACGCTTATAAGTTTCCATCCCCCTTTTATGTTTTTTTTTTTCCATTCCTTTCTATGTCCTTTTCGCTGCTCAGTAGATTTATCAAGTTTCCCCTCCAGGGATTAACGGAAAGTAGAGCACTTTAATCATATTTCCTAACTTAGGGTTGTCATCAAAGGGAGGCAGCGCTTTGTTCTATTGAGGAGATATTGCTGATAACCCCCCCGAAGCCTCAGATCAGAGCCTTCTGACACACACTGACTTATTTCCCCCCACCTCTTTACCAGCAAATAACAAGACACCCTCACTGGTAAGAACATACTGTACTTGCACACTGATATATCTCCTTCTTTACCCATTTTAAAGACCCTAACCTCAATAAAAAAAAAAAACAATCCCTCGAGTGACCGAAAAGAGCCTGTTAGCTCATGAGTCGATGAAGCAGAAGTGACACTTTTGTCTCGCATACGTGTCAGTGTCGGATGATGAGAAAGGGAACATTTGGGGTGCAAATGGAGGGCATGTGAGAAAGAAAAAGAAGGGGTGATGTGAGTGAATTAATAAGTAAATAAATAAATTGGTCTGTCTTTAGAGTTGACAGAAGGTTTAAAAGTAGCCATGAGGCTTAGTGTGTTTGTGAATAACTGTCAGTCCTTTTACTTAATAATGCACATCCAGTGTTTCCTGTCTGATATAGTCAGGGGGGGTGAGTATTAATAGGATGTTTTATGTACAAAGAAAGCTGAAGGTTGTATATATCTCACATGCCTCTAGTGTACATGTAGCCTCACACAAACGAGAACATTCATCAAGTGTAACTAGTGTTAAGGCAGCCGCTGAAATGTTTTGATCAGTGATTTAACAAGCAGCAGTGTTGTGGGAAGTGGGAGCCCGGTGTTAACAGAAGCAGGGGACTTTTGTTTATGAAAGCAGACAAAGTTGAAACTGTCTGAGACAAAGGTTTCAAGAGGACAACATGGAGCGATTAATCATCCTGTGCACCGGACCTGTGCGGTGTAAAATGGATGTTGCCACTCTGAAGACTCCATAATCACGCATCCATCCGAATCTGGGAGGAAGACAGCGATGAGATCTCCAAAGTTGTCGTGCGAAGACGAGCGAGAGAGGCTTTGACAGTGACTGGTGGGTGTGCTGCAGATTGGTTCGGAATTTCTTTTTGAAGTTCAGCCGCTCACACAGAATCTTAAATGCACTTGGCAAACACTCTGAATCTTCAATGGATCTCCCTACAGAAAAGCTACTTTAACAAGCTGCTTTAGTCTCATTGGAAAGAAACACATTGGATCCCGTGTCAGGCAGTACAGCCCGCATCACATCGGAGTCAAAGCTGCTTTCATCATGTGACTTTCTGCTGATTGTCAACCTGGGAGAGGATTTCAAGCTCTCTCCGTGTAGAGCAAAAGTGTCAAAAGTGATCTGGCAAGTTGATGCTTCTTAAAGAAATGATATGTGTCACTGAGAAAGTAATGCTGGGTTAAAGAGGCCAGCAGATGTCGAAACTGTCACCTCCAATTTCTACACTTTAATCTAAATGACACCCTCATTATATGAGTGTAAGCACAGCGATTGGGTAACTCAATGGTTAATAACATCAATTTTGGTGCGGAAGGTAGCTGGTTCGAGACCCAGGTGATCCTTTAGGGAGGGGAGGGTTCTTTAAGCCATACATCCCAATAGCCACAAGGGGGTGCAAGCCTCATTGTCCCGGTCCCAAGCCCGGTTGTGTCAGGAAGGGCATCCAACATAAAAAAAACACTGCCAAAATAAACATGTAAAGGTGATTCGCTGTGGCGCCCCCCAAAAGTTAACAAGCCGAAAAAAATCATCATCATATGTTTTGAAAGTAATATGTTACAAAAGTAATGCATTACAGTAACAGATTACTTTTTGCTGCATCCCAGTAGTGTAAGACATTACTAATCAATTTTCAGTAATATTTTACCCGCTACATGTTCAATAGCAGTACATACATACACGGTATTTTACCATCATTTAATTGCTGAAATGAAAAAAAAAACAAAAAAAACAAGGAAAACAAACAAAAATTTAAAGAATCAAAAATGTGGCACAAAAGTTCTATTTCCTGTTAGTGTTCAGCCAATGGGTGAAGACGGAAGAAGACAGTACATTGTCCACATGGACGTACACTCATTATTAACCCTAACCCTGTTTTACAGAAGCTAGTTAGCATTAGCATGATCCATATGATCAGCAATGACAAGGTAAGCTAACGTTTGTATGACTGGTTAGAATTCTTTATCAATTGAGGATTTATCTACCTGCGTTTGAACATGTAAAATGTTGAGAAAAAAAATGCAAGTGTTCCTGCTGGTATTCAAACATGGACCAGAGGTGTCAAAGTCATTGTAGTTCAGGTGCCACATTCAGCCAAATTTGATCAGAAGTGGGATGGAGTAGTAAAATAAAAACATAATAATATCGAAATAATGTCAACTCCAAACTTTACTCTATGTTTTTGAGTGAGAAAAGTAAAATTATGTGATGAAAACATTTATTTCAACCAACTATCCTTTAAAACAATGTGAATAACATGAACAAACTGACATTTATTGAGAAAACTGAGTGTAACTAATAATATTCTGTCTCGGTTTATGATTGATGGTTGATGGTTGATGATAAGTTAATATTTAACATTTGAAAATGTTCATATTTGTTCAGGTTATTTGCGTTTTTGCGAAATGAGTTTGTTTTAGTGTAAATACAGTAAAATGACATAAAATGTTTACATTTACAAAGAGAAACATGTGTAATTGTGAGTATTTATAGATTATTCTGATAGGATTTTATTGATCTGACCCTGCAGATTAAATTTGTCTGTATTTGGAACCTGAACTAAAATAATTCATATCTTAAGGGGGCGAATGTATGCGTCCCAAGGCTCTCCTATGTCTTATATTTGGGGGGGGGCATTTATGACAACAGTCTGTATGCATCTCAAAAGTAATACAGGAGTCATGTAATGCATTACAATTCTGAGATAGTAACATTGAAAAGCAAGAAATTACTTCTAAAGGACACTAACAATTAATCTTTAATGCATTACCGTTTGGAAGTGACTTGCACCGCCCTGGTGAAAGCATCACCTGCTTACTCCTCACCCTGTCCAAGACTCCTGGTTCAAGTGAGAACAATGATTGAACAGAACAGAGTCATTTCCGCTCTCGTGCCCTGCGGCTGCCAGATAGCACTTCCAGCTGGAGATGGCAGACAGATTACATCTCATCCGTATGCAGAATGCAAGAGGCGCTGTCACCCCCCCCCCCCCCTCGCTGCCAGCCAGCGATTACTCGTCGAGGAGAAGGGGTGGGGTGGGGTGTGTGTGGCAATCAATACGTTGAAAGAGAGACTGATGGAGTATTGGGAGAACACCACCCTGATCTAAAGAGATCCATGTTACTGCCTGACCAATTCTAAACACAGACAGGTGTTATGAGGCTGCAGAGCCCGAAGGAGAAGCACGCTTAGTTATTTGATAGAGTTTTTGAGTGTCAGTGTGATGTTTGTGCAGAGGCTGATGTTGTAGTAGGAGACCAGAGATAGATATTGATTGATAGCCTGTTCTCCACTCCAGTCCCTGGCTGGGTTTATACACAGAGCTACATATAATAACTAAGAGGACACAGTAATGGAAATGATTTATCTCAAGGTGAGATCCTGAGTTGCGAAATATACTTTGAATTTGTGTTTTATCTGTGCTGTATTTTAAGTTTCCTGTGTGTATGTTCACGTCATTATTAACTCCCTGTCCAACCTGAATGGGTTCGTAAAATACCGCGCACTTGAGGGTTAGGATTGTGAACCGGAGATGTTGGTGACACACGATCAAATGGCGCTGAATAGCACGCGGAGGGTTGAAAATGTGTAAATATAGCGCGGCAAATGCCGTAAGAACAGGTGTGACATGCAAGGCCATTTCACAAGATCATTCTCACTAACATTTATGTGTAACAGATGTAGCTATGGGTCGTCAAGTTGCTATGGTGATGTAGTATTTTGATAAATCTCTCCATTATGTTTTACATGTTTTGAGTTGATTTTATTTTTATTAAATCCGTCCATAACTTTTTGAGTTATGTTGCTCACAAACAGACAAACATTGGCAAAAACAGGTAATAAAGATGATTGACACAACATACCAATTTCAATGTACACTAGTAACAACAAATTCAATATTGTATTGTTTATATGTATGTTAACACAAAACTCTTTGTTATGTGAGAATGAAATTTAACTAAAACCTTGTTTAATTTTTTGTTTTCATGGTGAAGAATAAGCTAGTTGTGGACATTACTATGAAACATGGGCACATTCAATAACCAGCAGTTAGAATATGAAGAGCTGTTTTCCAAAACGCTATAAAAGCCATTTAATTACAATTTGTTTAATTTAATTTAATTTTTTAGAACCTGATTGTAAGATAGCATCAGGAAAACTGGAACTAGGTTAATGTTATCTGCAATTTTAAACATAACATTATAACATAGATTTCAGTGATTTTGACTGAGAAAAACAAAAAATGTATATATAGCGTTTTGGAAAACAGCTCTTCTTATGTTTTTCAAAACTGAAAAAGACAGCAGACCAGGCTTAATTTCCACCCTCATATATTCACACAGTCTGAGGCCCATTTTCTGCGAAGTCCCTGAGGGTTTAGAGCCGTCCCATAGAAAACTGTGAAATGATTTAGGTCTTGATCACCCAAATGTTGAATCCTTTGTGGCCACTTTGTTGAAGTTGGCACCTTCTGCAGACTTTACATGAGGGACTAACCCACGGTTTGTGTAATGATGCAACACTTGGGGTTGGCAGTGAAATCCCTCAAGCATTTAAGAAAGATAAATAGGAAATACACTGGTGTTTACAAAGGGTTTCAGATGGTTCACAGAAATGCATCAAATCAGCAATAACATGATCTGATTACGCACCAATTCATCAACTGTTTATTTATTTTACTTCAATGATGTTTTTATAGAAATGAACCAACTGATATTTTGATAATTAAGAAGTTAATTAAGAAACTCATAAACATTTACTTCAGGGACCATTATTTTATTTATTTATTTTAGTAACATTGTAACTTATTTTAAGCTGAGCCTATACCAGTTGGATTTAATAAAGTCAATTTTGTAATCATGTTTTTACTGATGGTGTGATTGCATTATCGTGGTAACATCATGCGACATGAAAGAAAGCGCTGTCCTATTCATTTTCTACTATTTTGAGCCGTTCTCAGACACTGATCCGATGACGTTCGTAAAGCGTTTGAGGTTTTAATGATCAGGGTTTAAGGGGGAAGACTGGTTTTAGTGTCTCACATGTTGCGACCACTATGTAATCTTTGTACTTGGTAATATCTCTGTTTTGGTGCAATTAGAAACCAGACAGTTCAATATTTTCCTGTATATTCTTTCCTGAAAGGTGCTTTAACCCTGAAACTATTCTTTTTTTTTCTTTCTCACTCTACAGAAGTTTTTTAGTGTGACTGACTCCTTTGCAAAAATAATTCAAGTGATCTTAACCCTTTCGTGCATCAATTATTATTGTTATTATCAATTATTCTTGAGTGTTTTTAGACATGGAAAAAACAATACGATTGAGGGTTTTTTTTAAAAAATTTTTTTTATGAACCTATTTTTCATGGAATTGCAAAAAATGTCCACTCAGGTGGACACCATGCATTTAATTTTTGAAGCAAAGAAACATATATTTAAAATCCATCAACATAAAGTAAAAACTATTTAATACAAATATGTTTAATGCAGCTAATCTGATGTTTTCTCACATTTTCTCACACTCTAATATAGATTTTACCCATTTCATGGAGATAATACGCCAAAAAAAAAAAAAAAAAAAAGTAAACACAAAAAAACATTTATAATTAGTCTTATAACAATTAGTAGTTGATTTACACTCAAACATGTTATAGATGAGGTTTATCAAAAACAGCAAAGTTACAGTAACAGTCTGAATGTCAGTGTAGATGAGGCATTAATATCCACTGTGTTGGTTGATATAGAACAACTGAAAATGTGCCTTGTCTTTTGCTTTACTCTGTCACAGCAGATTCATGTGAACAACTGTTAATATGTGGATCTGTTACCAGCGTTACTTTTGAAATTGTTGTTTATGATATGTTATTTATATTTCCTGCTCTTGTCTGTCTCATTCAATAGGTTTGTTTCAGTGTAATTTCTTTCTTTGTCCAGTTTACTCGGTTCTGGTTCTGGTTCTAGTTATTGCTACCGTTATAGTTATCACTATGGTTGTTATTGTTGATACTGTGGATATTCTTTTGTGGATATTCTTTTCTTCTCCTCCCCTGTTTTCTCATGACAGGAAATATGGTTCAACAAAATACATAATAAAGACAGTGGAATATCAAGGGGAACCTCATATACTCTATGAAGTTTCTCTTGGCAAAGCGAATTTGTTTAGCACTGAAAGGCAGCCAGACTACCATTCTGCTGTTATGATGCTGGACGAGTTAAAAAACAAAAAAAACAACAACTGAAAAAAACGCATAGAACAACAACAGCTACAACTAAACCCACAAATATACAAGAGAGCAGCTGGAGAATGGGCATCCACTGTAATGACCAGTATGCATGAAAGGGTTAATTTCAGATTTTATACCACAAAACCTACTGTCGTGTCTCCATCATGGCCAAACGTCCTCTATTTCATTGCACAACATTATAAATCCCCAAACCAATGATGCATTACGGCCAAGGTTTTCATCCATTTTTTATATTTGTCCAGCTGGTCAGTTGAATACATTTTACCATGGTAACAAAAGCCCCTCTTACACAGCACTTCTGTTCTGGGAATATTTCACCTTTATTCCAGAACAACGTCTGTATAAATGAAATAGTGGGATCATGTAACGCCTCTGGAGGTAACAGAGTAAAGGTGGAGTCAGGATTCTGGAACGCTATGTAAAAGGAATTCATTTTGTTCCATAATCAAGGTGTGATGTTTTGATGATGTATTGGGCGTGTGACCAGGGGGGTTAAAAATGAGTGTGGACTATGAACAGTAAACAAACATATCAACGTGACCAGAAAGATGTTTAACTGGGGAGAGACACAGAGATACGTAAGTTGTTGTCACTTTGGGCGGAGGACTCTATGCTATGCTCCAGGTATTTCTGATATCCAAGTTATACATCACACTATACACTGCACTGCATCACCCCCACCCCCTTTAATCAGAATCAGAAAACAATGGTTGAGATTTACAGTGAATTTTCAACATATGTGCAAATTGGAGTTTTTATACAGTGAGGGGTGTGTGGGTCCAGTCTATTAAAAATATATGTTTATGTGTATATTATTTACAGTGGGTTTTATATTGTAATATGTACAGAAAGTGCAAATTGAAATATTTATACAGTAAGTGGATATGTACAGGAATACAGTCAGTAAAAATATAAGTTTATGTTTATATATATATAAATTATTGCAGTGCAAATACAGTTTTTACATTGTGCAAATTAGACCGTTTTATAAAGAATGTAAAGTAAGTTGGTGAATTGGAGTCAGGGGGGTATTGACGCTGGATGGGTTAATGAAATGTTCATCAGAGTGACGTCCTGGGGGGATTCCGGAACACAGGTCCGTTATGTAAAAGTCCAGTTGTCTCATCTTTGTGTGAATTTGGCTTAGCTGTGGAAATCGGTCAATGGTGGCAAAATAGATGGGATGACCGTCTCACCTATTTTCTGTCTAGAAGTGGCTAAAGATGAGTTCTGATTTCCGGTCACCTTTACTTTAACAAAAAAATTATTATTAAAATATAACTCCCTTTTTTCTTCATACCCTCAATGCACAACAAATTAGAATAAGTTCCCCGACATCATAAGGACATAGTTACTGCGCCACCATGTTGGACTGAAAAGTGTTTTCAGAATTGCCTGTTTTGTTTATGCTTTGTTTGTTTTCTTTATATTTACAGCAGCAGGAGCTCAAATCAGGGGCCAAACCACATGACAAAACTACACGTCTATGCATAATGTGATGTCTTTATGGAGAAAAGAGGTCATTTTTCCAAGTGTCACTGTTAATGATCAGAGTAGAGCGGCAGAGGCAGTTATAGCTTAAGGACACATTAAAGCAGAAATTACAGCTGACAGCTCTACATGTCTGAAAAACCAATGAGCAGCCCAAACCTTCTGCCATCCTGTTAGATTTCATACAGAGCCCAGAGTATGGGCAGGGCTCTTGTTTCTTCTCAGACCCTCTGAATTAGAATATTACTGAAATATTATAGGAAGAGAAACAATTCCAACTCCTTTTTATGGATGTATCTGCTCCTTTGTATTTTGCATATTTCCTTTGCAGAGGTAGAAATATACAATCTTTGTTGTTTAACCTTTTATAGAACACTCAGAAATACGCTGAAATTCACATTTCCAACCTTAGTGTGTTATTGGAGGACATAAAGTTTATTACTTTTGTGAAATAAAAAAAAGGATTGTCACATAAATAATCAAGGTTAATGAAGTTACCATATATGGTTCCAATCCAAGAAGTACCTAGAGAATAATATAAGAAAAACGCATGTAATATGAACAGAATATAGAACATAAGAACACCAGGCAACAAATACACTTTGAACATCATTGGTACCACTGGTATGGTGCTACTTATTTTTCTGTCAGGATTGCATATACCCAGGTCTAAATCTCCCTGACCCGGACCATTCAGTAATATCTGCAGCCAAATCACTCCTGTTTTCCCCTAGAATGATGAACCCTGACCCACCCTACTCTGCCTCTGATTGGATAGTACTTGTTGCTTTCACTGATTAGATTGGTTAACTTTAGGCATGAGGACTGATGAGCCAATCAGAGGCAGAATAGGGCGGGTCATGCCCCCTCTGGAACCTGATTGGACACATCAGGTGCCAGTGCCACCCCAGTTGATTGACAGGTCACTGCACATCTCATTGAAATGATTATTGGAAATGCAACCAAAAAAGGCAGAATATACATCTTTCAAGTGAGTGACATATCAAGAGAACCTATTTTCATGGAATACATAATTCTGAGGTAAATTTTAAGGTGGTTTCAGAATAAATCACTGTTTTAAACTACTGACCATATGACTGCACATTAAGAGCAGAGATGTGTATTTGTAGGCTAACGTTATGAAAGGCTAAGGTTATCCTATATTTGCCTCATGTTGAATACATTTATAGCGGAGTCTTACATGTCACTATTTCTAAAACTGTATTTTTCTGGACTAAAAACATTTTTTTTAGAGTATACTCAATTCTTCAGGGACCACTTAGTGCCATTACTTCATGGTACCTAACAATGCAGTTACATTCAGTGTTCATGCAGAGGTGGATCTTACCACACTGGACCTGAGATTGTTGCCTCCCTGTTTTGTAATGTGTGTGGAAATGGCCAAAAATAGTCACTTGCCCGATAAAGGGTTAACAATAGATCATAAATACAGATGTATAAAACATAATGGCAAGAGTCAGTTAATCAGCCATTAACCTGTGTAGCCAAATATCTTCTGTAGTACATTTGATTTTGCTGATTGTCTCACATTTAGATCCACTATGTGGCGTTTTACAGCTGCCAGTCACCATGTCCCCAGTTACTCTGTTACTGTCTCGCCTTGAATGGATTGGACAGAATCTCTGGGGCTAAAGAAAATATGTGAAGCTTTCAAAACAAGGCATCTTTTCAGAAAATGACAGTGAAGGCCGCCAGACATGCTTTTTTTCCATTAGTTTCTGAGCCAGGTTAGAGTAAGGACACAAGGTTTGTGATCACAGATGGTGTACCGTGAGACTGTTATAGACCATGGATTCAGAACTTGCAATTGTTTCATTTTATTTCTTCAATCTAAGCCCTATTTAGTGAAATAAAAACATATGGAAATGGTTTGGTGCGTTTGCTTTTTATTTTCGATTTCAATAAAAATGATCGTGGCACTAACTGAGAGACATTGTCCAAATGCACAGTTAAAATGAACATTTTTTTGGTGAGATTTACTTTGAAAATGTACGTGAATCACTGTGTTTTATTGACTGTATTTGATTATGGTTACCATATTTGCAGCATTGCTTATATATTTTCTTGTTTTACTACCCGTACTGCAATTCTTTTCACTGACAAGCAGCCGAGACGTCAATGATGAGTTTACATACACATTATAAATTTCAATTTAATGTAGATGAATTACTCAGCTTTGCATTGCTTCTGCGCTGGCATTGGTTTGATTTAATAGCACTCCTGGTCATTTCATGATGATGCATAATTACCAAATAATTTATTCAGTGACATAAAGTACTAGATCCACTGCCAAGATAGACTTTTATTCATTAGCATTTGAGTTCCCTGTAGATTAATAATCATTCAGCCTTTGGGAATACTGTCAACCTTCTTCACACATGGAAACAAACAAAGCCCCTCGCTACAGCTAGCTGCTATTCAGAGCTATTGCCTAATTCAATAATCTATGTCTGGCTTTGAAAAGTAATTAAAAAAAAAAAAAAGAAGAAGAAGAAGCACAGACTCTACTGGTTGCATAAGAGTTTCAGTCAGTGGAGGTGCATTGTAATGACGCTTAACCTTTGAGACAACCAAAATCAATGTGCGTATAATCTGCAAATATTTCTTATTAACATGCACAAAATTGAAGTGCATTCTGCTGAGTCTTTTAGTGGCCACTTATGAGGGTAAAACCGAACAAGATGAAAACAAGTGTATCTGTCTCAGCAGGAGGAGCATGTCCCAGCACGCCTCTGGCTACACAATAAGGCTAATGGCTTCATTAGCACAGGGCACTAATTAGGATTAACAATCCTTCACCACAACAAGCCAACATCCCTGCACTTAAACCTATGTCTGTCTCTTCTTCTGGTATGCTCACTTTGCTTTATTCTCTGGAAGTGGACATGCTATAGGTTCAGTTTATCTAAGATTGGGTCAAATTAGTATTAAACAAATTAAAACGTGATTTTTAAGGAGCGTTTGAAGTAGATGGTCTTGCTTAATTTAAAAACAGCTATCCTCTGGACAGGCTTGTTTGCTCTCCCTCTGGTCAGACGAAGGCTGTTTTTTTTATTTATTTATTTATTTATCTAAGGATAGTGAAATCCATGCCGAGGCTTTACCAGCAGCTGCTGTGCTATCATCATTAAGTAGAAAACTGCGGCGCCCTCTGGGAGCATCCGTGAATCCATCATCTCCTTTCAACTTACTCCATGGTAGCAGAGAAGATGCTCTGTTTACTCTAAGGTGTTTCTTCTCATGTCATGTGTTTCATGAGAGCCCTGAAGGACAGGAGAGGTAGCATCTGTTTCTACAACCAAATGGCCTGTAAACCTATGAATCAGTGAGGATTGACAACTCAATTTATCCAAACCTCAAGTAACCAGTCTTTTTCATGTGAAAAGCTGTCTGATGGGCCAGAGATGGTATTTTTAAATATCACACACTGTGCTGATATATGAGGTTGGTGGGATATTGCAGTTGCAGCTAAATCCCAAGTGGGCACGTTGCAAAGCTTTGATTTTGTCTTAATGTAGTATAAATGTGCTGAAACAGGGCGAATAGCACGGATCAGGTATAAATTAAATAAAATGCTTACTGTTTCGGAGAATATCTGCTGTAGTTAGATGGATGACGATTCCTTTTGGCAGCTGATCTCTGCCAGAAACTTGTTTTCTTCCTCTGTGTTTTCTATAAGCTGCATGGACATTGAGGCTGCTATTTATTCATGAAAAACCCAGGCTTTAGCCCCGCTGTCCAAAAAGTCTAAAATCGATGTTTAATTTCATCAAATGCATGTTTTCTGGCAGAAACAACCAAACAACATTAGGCCTTCAACGCCGAATGAAGATGGTGGGTTTTCTCAAAATAACCCTCCTTTTTCTCTTCTGACTTTGTTCTTTTCAAAGTTACTTTTTGTCTGTTTGACCTTTCTCAGATTTCAGACAAATCCAGAGAAATATTACCCTCCAAGTTTAAGCAGGGAGTCTCTTCTGGCCATGTTCCCATTGTCCATTATAATTACCCTTTATCATCTGGGTGAAAGAGACTATGTATCATCACCGTAACCTAAAGCCAAGTACAAATCACATCTTATAAGCTGTTTTTCCTTTATACTTACTGTGCTCTAATTATTACTCACTTTTACGGTAGCTAATGCTTCTTGCAGCTTCTCGGTAGATGACATAAACGGCAAAAAACTGGAAAAAAATGAGTGAAAAATCTGACTGGTTTGTGGTAGAGACCGTACAACGAAATCTGTCTTTACCAAACAGTAGACCTCACAGAACGCCTTTTGACAGGTACAGAAATAAAATAGAATGTGAAATATCCACATACGCAAGAAGAACTAGATGCATTTTTAAAACTTTGCTGTCAACATAACAAACGAAACATGTCAGGAAAGTTGGGTGAAGTATCGCTTTCAAGCCCCTAATATCGTTTTAATACTTACTGGTGTATTTACGTGATGTCTCAGCGGTTGGAGTATTGTATATTGAAAACACAAGTTATGAGCTTGTGTACAGACAGCTTTACGTGCATGTGCATGTGCATGTGAGTGTGTCTTAGATGGTAGAGGTAAATTGCAACCTATTTCTCTTCCCCGCCTTTCGACACTAATGTCTCACTTGGGCTCCCTCACTCAGATTGCTCATTTTCCAGCTGCTGGCTTTTAATAGGAAGTCTGCGCTGTGAAACTGGACAATTGGTGAAACCCACAGAGGATCATTTAACAACAGGATTAGCGCTCTATTTGGGCTTGTACATCATGAAAGTGAAAGAGTGTGACATACATAAAGTGGCTTTTTTTATATATTCCTTGTGTGTTGGAAGCCATGACCTCATCACATTATGCTATTAAACTGTGAAATAAAGATCAAATATTATGCTAAATACCTCAGAAAGGATTATAATATATGTCAGAAAGGATTATAATATATGTCAGAAAGACATTTTTTAACATTATTAAAGGTCCGCTAATCAATTTGAGCGCTTCAGCATACATAATTCTTCACAGACTTATCACTCTTTGTATTTCTGGTCATTGCTTTTTGGTTTTATCGTCTGCAGCCTTGTTTTGGCCCGCTCTCGCTTTTCTGCCAGAGTAGGCTGCTGTTTTCGATTTAAAGCCTCTAAAAACCCACAGTTTGCTTCCTGCCCACCCCCACATGACAAATGACAAACATAACAAGGAGCCAGTGAAAAAGTAGAAAAGTAGGAGAGAGATTATTTTCCTGAGAACTTAGTGGAAACTGAAGTAGAGCTTGACGGGAGGAGAAAAAAAATTGTTGTTATGAATGTAACAGGTCGAAAGTGTGAGTCTGGGTGAATATTAACATTGCTTCATGCCCTCAGTGCAAACACAATATCTGTCAGGTGTAAATACTGCTTGCTAAAATTTGCATAATATCAGTGTTACAAGGTAACAGTAGGTGCAATGTGTACATAACTTAGTCTGAACTATGTTTACATGAATATTGTTATTCTACTAATATTGTAAATAGGACATTATTCTAACCCTGGTCCCTAGTTGAAGGTCTTAATTTATTAATAATTAATGGTACTTGTTATGTGTTATTAGGGACATGACCAATAATTTAGTACTTATACTCAAGTTTGCACGTAGCATTTAGTTCAATATGATTATTCTTAATTTATCACAGATTCTAAATTTAGACCACAAGTTTGTAAACATATTGATCCTTTATTCTTTAATAAATAATGACATTCATTATATTTATGACCCTAAGTGATTATCAGAGTTTTAAACCCCAATCTTGACCCTTAACAATTAAGTTATTCGTCTGTTTCACCATCTACACATCCTTTAGATGTAAACAACACATTCTGTTCTATGCTGTGAATTAGGCCTTCTTCCAAATGCAGCATTTTCCACTTAATGTAGTGTAGGATATGAAAATGAATCTAATTTATATGTTTTACCAGTTTTTACAAGTTGCAACATACAGCCTCTGATCTCTGATAGAGATAGATGACCCAAAGGAAAATATGAGTTTCTGGTCATAAGGAGAAACACACACTGTCAAGCATTATGAGAGAGGATTCTAGCAGGTTCTGGATATGAGAAAATTCTGAAAACTTGGCATTTTTTAGACAGTGTTTGAGGGAAAAGAAGGGACAGGTTGAATTAACATGATAGAACATCCACTAGCTGTGGAAAACATAGAAAAGTACTATTTCTAACAGGATATGCACGACTGCACGTAAGCAAGAAAATTAGATGAATATTCATTTTGGTTTGCAATGTAAATGGCTCATTAGGAATTTTGTCTTTTTGGGGATGAAGGCAGAAAACTGAATATTTTGTCCATGCAAATGTTGTCTGTATTAACTATGTTACAAAGCCGTTTTTTGCTTCTTCTTTTTTTTCTTTACCCTTCAGCGTAAAGCCTGAAGTTTCAGATACTATGGAAGTGAAACCTCACATTAGAAACTATTCTGAATTAAGTGTAGAATTGATGCATAGGTTTAAAATATATATTATATATACATGTACAATATTAATTTGACATGTTTTAAAAAAGTATATAGCGTAAAGAACCTTTCCCAAGGGATCAGCTGGGTCTCAAACCAGCCATTTCCACAGCAAAGTCAGTGGCGTTAACCACTGAGCTACCCAGTCGCTATATAGTCTTTATTATATCTTCTTCTTAATAAAGATTGCAGTAAACTATGAACTACTAAACCATCCTAAACTGACAAACAGCATATTTGTACTTCATATTGGAATTATTTGGTTTCTGCTGCTGTCTGCTATATAAGTTTCTTTGGGAACACATCAGATCTATATATATCCTTTATAACTTGTGTATACAGATATAGAATACTGACACCATGATTTTTTTATGAGCCTAACACCGAAGGATTAAAATATTCATATTTTAATGAGTGGTAGCATTTTATGTTTTAATAAGATGAGTTTCATTCAGTTTTATGCAAATTTTAGTGCAGACATATGGATGGCATTTCTATTTTATGTAACGACTAAACAACCACACACCTACCTTAAAAATATTAAAAAGACTTTCTATTACCAAACAAAATGAGCATAACTTCACAAATTATATCTTAGTGGGGCCAGTAATCAATTCAGTAATGCAGAGGTGAGTTTGTTTGTAACTATAGCAACAATAAGCTCCTGTCAGTTAGATGTGAGTGTATTTTTATTCATTTTTTTGCCATAGTTTTTGTGACTGAAGTGACCTTATCTCATCAGTATTTTGTTGACACGTGTATTGTTGGTTTATTGTTTGTAACCTGCAATTTAGTGATTACATAAATCCTGGAATATGCTGTGCTTATTATGAGATTATTAAGGTATGATGAAGTAATGGTACTAATGTAAGGAATGATGAAGTAATGGCACTAATGTAATGATGAAGTAATGGTACTAATGTAATGATGAAGTAATGGTACTAAT
>JAPSES010116187.1:0-17032 GCA_029822895.1 Maxillicosta whitleyi | reverse complement strand
CACACCGATGAAAATTTCACAAACTTTATATCAATATTTAATGTCTGTAAATAGAGAACTGTTGATGAAACCTCGGCAGAGTATGTGGTGGGAAAAACCTGAAGTGAAATCGTTGACTTATTCACAATCCATTTGCAATTAACTGTATTAGAAGATGAATATAAAAGAATGAAGGCTTTTCAATGATACACAATGAAGAGACAAACCTTGGTTTGTTTTTATACTTATTTCACAGTTGCTTCTTTGTCAGATCGAAGCTGTCAAGTGACCCAATTCCTGTGATCTGCCCAAATATTTGCACTCGTCTTCAGAAGCTTTTCAGTGTGGAAGTGCCAGCGGCTTAGACGGCACATCCTCCTTCTGTACGTTTTCTTCGTCTTCCGCACTTTACAATGAAAACTCAGCTGAAATATTAAACATTTTTCTCCTCTTTTGAACCTGTATACAGACAATCATAAAGTAAGAACAGAAAAGGTGTGTGTATAAATATGTGTGTGTGCATGTGTATGATATGGATGCTTTAAATGTTGTGGTTCACAGAAATCATACCTTACGATACATTATGTTTAGAGGTTTTTCACCTCCAGGTTACTTTATTTGGAATCCTAGACATCTATGCTCCCGAAGGCCTCCCATTCCCACAGAAACCTCAGATGTAATATATGCTAATGTGATCATGCACTTCTTCTGGGGCTCTCTAAATCTGCTGTACTTAAACTTCTTATTTGTATAAATCCCGCAATTCATTTTAACGCCTCCAGACAACACTATCTCATTCACGATTCTCTTTTAAATTTTAAGGCACAAATACTTGCGTTGTTTACACGCTGATTTATCTGCCAAATGTTACAAAGCTGTTTTGTCAGCTGAACACGCAGAAGGTCCTGCTGGTACCGGTTTGCAGCACCCACAACCGCTATGAATCATTAAAGACGGGCTCAGCTTTGATGTTCACCAGCAGCAGTCTGGTGACCCTCCCTGCATATTTCCTACAGGGATGCGGACCCTCCTCCCACCCAGATGCAGCTGTCACCTGACACGACCTGCTGCTTTCATGTACTTGTACAAAACAGACATCAGCACAGTTTGGGTCTCCTTTCCCCCCACAGCGAGTTCAACGCAGACCTGTTCTGAGAGGATGCTTAATAAATAATAAAGAAGTTGGAGATGTATTAGATGAAATTTTAATAATTAAAGTCCAGTTTGGAGGATCTAATTGCAGAAAATGGAATATAGGACTGGTTAATCACCTGAAAATAAGAGCTCTTTTCATTTATACTGACATAATCTGCAGTGTTTCATGTTTCCTGCCTCAGAATGCACTTCTTTTTTTCTGTATTATTGTAGAGTTGGTATTTTCACCCATCTACCTGTCTGTCAACATACCCAGACAGCAGACAAAGAACACATAAAACCATCTAAAACAGGTTTCTGCAGGTATCAGTAGATCTAATTGAATGCTTTTTAATGCTACTTTAAACAAGTCCAAGTGCAGATACATTTTTATATACATTTTTATGACAGGTTTTACCAGGTTCTGAATACTTCCTCCTCCAATCACATCTGCTGAAACTTGCATTTTCCCAGTTTTCCAACATTTGCTAATATTCCGTCCACTCTTTCGTCACAGCATAAGCGCATTTACAGCACATTGCATTCCAAGCATCTGGTGTTGTAATGTGTATTGGCTATAAACAATAGTCAATTAAAGGGTTCCACCTGTCAATCATAGCACTATACTTCAGATCAAAATTAATAAATGATCATAGAATTAAAATAAATCATGAATAACAATCCTTTTTTTCCCCCTCCATCGATTGTATTTGATTTTTTTTTTTTTTAATGGCTGTGGACATTGAATTGAATGCTTTTTAATTCCATTTAAGACCTTAATTTACACAAAAATCTATTTAATGCCTTTTAATGACCTGTAGTTAAAGTGCTTACAAAGAATTAATTTAAAGGGTAAATGTATTAAAAGGGGATATTAATTTACATTTTACTAAATATAGTACAGAAAACAAAATAACACTTAGTTTACAGAAAGGTTAATACTGTAAGATATTACATAATTAACAAAGACCCAGGGTAGTGACCTCTTTTAAAGCCTGAAGAGTAAAGGAACGCTCCGGTATCATACGCTAACATGTTTTGTTTAAGTATTGCCAGGTTACATCATCTTCACTTGTCACAGAGGTTGATCTGAATGTGGATGAACAACATTATAATCTGGTCTGAGTCAGGTCATAGATTTTTATAAAAGAATCATTCTCCCCAACCACCAGGGCAAAAGAATTAGATTTTTCAATGACACATTTTTTATTTATTTTTTTATTTTTTTTTACAACAAAAGGCTTTAACCAGACTGTCTTTGGAGTTCGTCTGTACATGAATGGAATTCCAGCGTACAATAGAATGTCTCTGTTCCTTTTCTTCTCAGATGTATTTTGACATTCATGGGCCAGCCATCCGAACCTAAATGTGATTATTGTCTGAGTGATACAGGCAGGTATGTTTAATCCTAATTATTTAATTAGTGGAAACCACCATTTAGTTGAATATTTTGAGTATTAGATTGGAAACTTTACCTAAGTTTAATTTTGCAGCAAAAGTAATATTATTTAGCAAGTAAGACATTTCAGTTGAAAGTAAAATAAATTGAAAATGAGATTTTCACCAATTTCTACCATTTTTATTGTGCAGGACCTATTGTATTTTACCACTGTAGGGACTGAATGGATTAAATTATTAGCTCAAATCAAACCTCAAAAGTGATGATTTCCTGCGTCTTTACAGCTGGAGGTATTCTTTGGGTTTTTATTGACTTAATGACTTCTATGCAGTACTATTTTGGACGACAATTCATTCAATGCGACTTGGACGATTCAAGTACAAGACAATAGATGTGGCATTGGAAGACACACATGCATATGTACATGCTTTTATTTTGACAGTTTTAGTAATATTGGTTTTAATCCATCTGTACACACACACTGTTTGTCATACTTTCACTCATCTTCCATACTTGCTCAACTAATGCTGTTGGAGCTGCCAACCAGGGTTCAATTTCGAGACAATGTATTAATCAATGATAGTGACCCAGTGTAGCAGATCAATATACTCAAGGGAACTAATAATGGAAGATAAAAGGCAAATAGTTTTTTGTGCATATTCCACATAGTAATAGATAGTAGTTCATTTTACAGAGGCTCAGGTTTTTAGTATTTGTGCCATAATGTTGCTGTCAAATTAGAGCGCAGTTTTTTTTCACGACCTCTTCTGTGATGAAAAAACATTGAGCGGATGATGATAAACACTGACAATGACATTTTCGCTGCAATAAATGCAGTAGCTGCGCATTAAGCCATAGAGGTTGACATACCGGAGAGATTACCGAGGCCTTTTTAAGTTTTCAATTTTGTTCCCAATCTAAATGCAAATATATGCAGTATTCTTGGACATATATCAGGGAAAAGATGTGGCTTAGGAGCTTATTTGCGTGTGCTGTCAGTTCAATTCGATAAAGAAAATGGCAGCAGCAATAACGTTTGTGGTCCTAATGGAGGATGGAAATGTACCAGGAGTACAATAAATGTGCTGTTCACTCTGGCTTAAATGTCCTTTGAGTTTTCATTAAAAACTGACAATGGGAATAAAAATAAAAAGTACTTGGGGGGGGGGGGGCATTAACCTTTGAAAGGAGGAAGGTGATGCAGACTTCAGATGAGGATGTTTCTTATTGGGAATTCCACTGCAATACTTTTCTTTTCTTATATGACACAGTTTAACAGTTTTTAGATCACAGTGTGATTGGTTACACTGGACTCATTACGACGGCTGTTTTAGCCGATAAAGGACTGATGTCGCTTTTCCTCAAGATGGATTATTCATTTACAAGGGTGCATCACATAAACGGTGGACGCCCCTGGGTTTCTGTGTGAAATTCATTCTTTGATGAGACACAGGTGCAGGACGGCTGCTGTAACCCCTCTCCTCCCTCACTCATTGGTTCATCTCATCTGTGCGTCTGTCCTCAATCTGGCGGCGACCAACATGGCAGCCCAACGAAACGGCAGAAATTAAACACAAAAAAATAAAATAAAATGGGGTTTAACGTGGCACCGTGCCCCGCTGTGACAGTTCAATCGGAACGCGTTTTGGAACAACCCTCTGATGGGCGACACTGCCTCACTGTTTATCTGGCCCTTTGTAAATGTCATAGACAAAGCGGATATGCCATGCTTTTGTTTTTTGTTTTTTCTTTTGGCTCTGTCCTGTAGCAGAACAAAAGACAATATTTCCATAAACATGGTGCCGATGTCCGTCACGCATGTGACTTGGCAGCATCCAGCTTTATGCAGGACGGACCACGTGTCACAGGAAAACAAGCTTTATGGATTTTGGTCTTAAAGGGAGATCTGTTCCACAGAACAAACAAGGGAAATCTCTCTGTCTACACGTGTTATTAGCACGTGCTCTGTAGGTGTCAGTTACAGAATAAACTGGGTTACTTACCCTACTGCTCTGGAAGTGACTTGTCCAAAGCTGTCCTTGTAATCTATCATAAATGGGTTTACAGTTATGATCTAAACTGCAGCTAAAGATTGGATATAAGACAAAAAAAAAAAAACAGTCTGGACTTTTACATAAATGTATGGTTCTTCTACAATGAACCTACTGTTCATGCTTCCTTACAATGCTGAAGTTGCAATACAGAGCATAAATATTGTAGATATTAATATTGATTATTATTAATATGCAAAAATATTATATCAGACATTTTTTTAAATGAATTAATTATTACTGTTGAAACTGATTGTATTTTTATTATCATTTTTATTTTATTTATTTCACCTTTTTCATTTATTAGTTTGAACTTATTATATCTGAATAAATCTATATAGCTATATCTATACTATATGATACTAGATTAAAGTGCAACTGAACCACGTAATGACTGAAATCTTTTATATATATAATAAAGGTTATTTTAGACACAGTATATTCCCTCTATCTACAATCATTAAGACACATATTTCTCTATATTAGTTGGTGGTTGTCATATTCAAAATATGTTGAGTCCATATGTAGACATTTCCATATGCATCCTGTGTAAAATCTACAGATTCCATTCACCTCCTTTCTTGACAGAATATGTATCACATTCCTGCAGGATTTGAACCTCATGAGAGTTAGACCTGGAGCTGTCAGGTGTAATGAATCAGCTGATAGTAAAAATCAGTGTCGATGGTGTTAAACAATAGGCAGAAATGGCGTCCTTGTCCATCAGTTGTATGAACTGGGTGATTTTTTTTTTTTTTTTTTAGGAAAGGGGGGTGGGGATCTTGATCCCACTCATGTCCATAAATCTCTGCCTCAGCTGAATTATTTCATCCTCCCCATTAGGGTTGAATAATTTACCCTCCCCCTCTTCTAACACTACTTCATTTGGCCTCATGTAAAACTGGTTTACATCCATTCTGACAGTGCAGACCTCCAACAAGGCTAGCAGACCACTTTTTTCACCAATATATAATATTTTCATGATATAACTAGGGCTGTCAAAAGATTAATTTTCTTGATTGCAACTAATCTCAGAAATTTCCTAGTTAATCATGATTAATCTTGATTTACTTAAAAAGTTACTTAAAAATTTACTTTACATAAAGGGCTGTTTGTTCAAAGAAGGTTGAAAATCACAGATCTAGAGGAAGTAGTTCAGTTCAACTTCATAGTTATTCCATAGGTGTCGCTTTAACAGCTGCAGCAGATCAGTTCAGTCTATATAGGCCGAGCGCTGTTCTCCTGAGTAAAAGTAACTGCCCGTGAAACAACTTGAATGTGGGATAAAAGTTTTTCTAAACACAGCTGCAGTCGACCGGTGGATGAATCTATGAATCACATACAAATACGTATTTATCAAGTGATGAAGCGTGTTTGGACTGTTGTTCTTCAGGAGAGGCTCCTCATCCTTTCTAAGTTGATGAATCTGAGAACAAGCTCATGATCACAGGAACCACCATGGATCAAAGTGTTGAGCCCGGGAGGATAGACAGCTCCCAGGATGATTTATATGTTTACAGGCTTGAAACAATCAACTACACACAGCTTATGTATTAGATGAGTGGTGTCAAATGGATTTTAGTTCAAGGGCCACATTCAGTTCAATATGATGTGAACTGTGTCAGAACAGTGAAATAATATCTGTGAAAAAAGTTCAATTAAGTTGAGAAAATGGTTACATCTACAAAGTTTTTTTTTTTTTTTTTTTATTTGGAGAAGCATCAATACAAAATCTCCCACTTGGGCACATCAATGTCCATTTATCAAATATAAACAAGGATGTTAAACCAGGATTTTTTGAGAATATAGAACAAATAATAGAGAAAAAAAATGGACAAAAGGATAAATAAAGTGGACAGGAGGAGAGGGCTTTAAGGGATAGTTTGGGATTTTTTACCTGAATCTGTATAACATCCACCTATTATTTACATGTATTGCCAAGATTAGTTAATGAACTTTAATTTCACTTTTGATATCAGTAAATGATAGTGGTCACCAGTGGATGTTTGGGTCTTTATGGGTTAAAGTGATAGTTGTGTATTTTTGACATGAATCTGTATGGCATATCCCTCATCAGTGTAGTATATCCACACTGACTTACCCCCGACAGTGTCCTGTGAGCCCAGTTTTGGTCAAAACGAAAGTAGTCCGGCAAGTTTTGTGGGGTCACTAAAATAAAATGTTTTTCTTCTAAAAACAGAACGTGTTCAAAAGAGTGATTTATTTGCATCACAAAGCAATGTCCACGAAAAAGTCACACACCGTAATCACTTGGTCCTATTTTCTCTCATTTCCTGTCAGTGCACTGTCATGCTGCTGACTGCTGCGCACTAGTCAACAACTTTTTTCAGCAGTGAAACAGGTAGTCTAGCTGTTATCTTGCGGCAGCGTAGGGATACGAAGATAGAGAAACTAGGGCCAAGTGATTGCGATGTGTGAGTTTTTTGTCGACATTTCTTTGTGATGCAAATAAATCACTCTTTCAAACACATGCTGTTTTGAGATCATTGTCATCATCAAGTTTAGGAAAGCACCTGATTTTCACTTTAAAATCCAACATACAGAACATAATATTTAACTAAATGAGCGGCTGTGGCTCAGCTGGTAGAGCAGGTTGTCCAATGACCAAAGGGTTGGTTGGAGGTTCAAATCTTGGCTCCCAAATGTCGAAGTGTCCTTGAGCAAGACACTTAACCCTAAATTGCCCCCAGTAGGGCAGCCTACTGGTGGGTGTGAATGTGAGGCTTTGTAAAGGGCTTTGAGTACGAAGGTGTAGAAAAGAACTATATAAATGTACTCCATTTAAATGATGATAAATTACTTAAAAGTTCAAACTGGACAAAAATTTATAGCACAAATTCATTCACCCGGGGAGTGTTTGGCAGGCTGCATGTTTATGCACACAGTCATGTGTGAAAAAGCAGATTGTAATGTTTTTGTGTTAAGTTATAGAAGATCTTTCTTTGACACGAACACTGACATAATTTTACAGTACTCAGAACAAAATACGGAGGCGTGTGACCGCTGATGCCCTCTATAACAGCCGTTACATGACAGACATGATAGTGATGTCATTACAGCACAGTTTGTCATGGAGGGTCACCGGGGCATCATAGGACATCATTCATCTCAGGAAATATCTCACTGGGGCATACATTTACTATACCACAAGTGCTTTACCAAGTCATGTAAAGTCCTCTGCTGGTGAATTGTACATGTTGACAGGTTGTTTTAGCCCTGAATTAGCAGACACATCCTCCATCTTCTGACTTCCCTGTCAGAAAATAACATGAATAGCTGTCAGCACTGCTAAAGTCATATGTATATATGTGTATATATATATATATATATATATATATAACACCATATTCATTATAACTTAAGCATTTCCATCAAATTGATGTCTGAATAGCTGCAGACTTCAGTGCATTCAATGTTTTTTTTATATATATTTTTTTAGCCTATGTATTTTCTGATTGCAGAGAGGTGAAGTGATTGACAGTGAAATACGCCGTGTACACAGGAGCCACTCCATTACAGCCAGCTCTGGTAAATATTTACATGTAGAGCCTGAGGGGTCAATACGAAGCGTTGTTGTTGGTGTGTGATGGTGTCAGTGCACTAGCTGATTCATTTAATTGAGGCTTTAGGTTGTTGGACAGACAGAGAAATTGATTGCTGTAGTACAGTAAAAGGAATTAATTACAGATACAGTCCATCCAGGCTATATGAAGTATTAAATCTTTGCCCGTGACAGCGAAGGCTCTGGCACACAAATACATACACACTGCCAGTGTTTTACCTGAATATTAGTTCATGAACATGTTCATATTTTGGATGAACATGACCTGAACTCACTGTTTTACTGCCTGGTAAACGAACTGTGAATGAGTTTATCCTGGTGTCTGTGAACATGTTCTATCTATTTAACTTTGTTCAATAGGTGCAAAATGTCTGTACTCTTCCAGGTGAAAAGCAGATTAAACACGCTGTAAAGAGCCTTAATATTTAGCAGAAAAAACATTAAATCTGGAAACAACACTAACCACCAGCGTCGCATTAACGCATGCGTCATCGAAACAAGACAAACCATAAAAGCAGCAGGAGGCAACTGTAGCAGGAAGGAGCAACAAGGATTCATCATATGAACATTAAAAAAAGCTTCTATGACAAGGTCTGAGAAGAAGGAAGAACCTGACAATAATTATTCTCTGGTTCTATATGCGCTTTGGAAATGAAATTTTATCTATTTTATTAGATTCTTGTCAATGGAAACATACCAAAAGAAATGTGAATTACATGCTCAAAGAAATGAACAAATCCACATTTCCCTAATGGTGGTTTTCTTCAGGATCTAGGTCCATAACTATTGAAGATACGTCTATAGAAAAGTCCATCAGTGGACATTTGTTATTATTACCACAGCAACGCCAATGATAACTAATAGAAAATCCTTAAAAAAAAATCCTGGATCCAGACGGTGATCCGGATCAGCTCCAAAATTTAATCATCTGTTCCTTGTCTCAGAGCGAACATTTCCTGAAAATATCATTAGGTTTGGTCAATAATTAACCGAGATACTGAGAAACAAGTTTTTTGGCCCCTAGTGTTATGAAAATTTCAAAGTGATCCAGGATTTCTTCTGGATCGCCCCCAAAGGTTAATCATTTCTTCCTTGTGCCATTGCCAACAAATCCTGAGAATTTCATCAAAATCTGTCCATAATGTTTTGAGTTATGTTGCTAACAGACAAACAAATGCCGGCAAAAACATAACCTCCTTGGCAGAGATAATTAATTTAGTGATTCTGAGTATTAATTCTTATCCTACTTGCAAATTGTATATAGTTTCACCATGATAAAACTGAGAATCCTGCTCCTCTTTTTTAATCTGTAAGGTATTCCCTTTGGTGGTCGCCTACTTTTACTTTTACCTGCATAAATGTGTGAGCAGCGAAACCCAAAACCCTGAATCTGCCAACAGATTCCCCTGCAGCCACTTTCCCACATGACTAGAAAGTCAAATGATTCAGTAAAATGCTGCTTCTCTTTTATCTCGGTCTTCTTGCTCTGTCCTTGAAGTGAAGATGGTGGGCTCTTTCTTTTGGAGAACCCAGAAGGCAGCCGTCCTTGTGTCTTTGATGTCTTCTTTCACTTACATCTGAGGGGACCGCAAGCTCCGAGCAAATGGTTGGGTGACATACACATAAAAACACAAGACCCTGTTAATAAGAAACGACTGGATTTAAGCCACACATCAACTATTTAATGAGTAGTAAGATAACAAGACAACAACTGAAAAATCAATAAAAGATCATAAACAGACACTCACATATTCATCAAGGACACTCGTCAGATTTCTTTTTTCTTTTACTTCTGTCATGATCTTACAGCTTTTGCTTTTTTCTTCTTCAAATGTGGATTTTACAAAGTTTTAATGGCAAGAGAACCTGCACCTTTTCCACGCGACCATGAAAATGTGCCTGGAGACTAAAGATGAAGTTCAATGTGGTTAATAATGTTTAAAGGGTCAAAACACAGCTTTTTTAAAAATTTATTTATCACATTCATTCTCCTGTTGGTCCAGTGGGTTCCAACTTTTTTGGTTCGTGACCCCATTTTGACATCAAAAATTTCTGACACCCCCAGACATTCAAATTGGAACCATTTTATTTTGTGCTAAAATTATTATTTTTTTGATCATGCAATAGTTTGCTTTGCTATGTTGCAAATTAACATTATTTTTAGACACATTTAGTCTATATACTGTATATTATTATGTATATTATATATACTTCATAATATGTTGTTTTAAAAAGTGCTATATAAATAAAGTTACTTACATATGAAAGTGGCCTGGGTTGGATTTGGAAAAAAAAACAAAACAGATTTGTGCTGTTCGAACTATCTTTAACAGATTGGATACAGACCACAAATAGGCAAAAAAAAAAAAAAAAAATCAGATTTGGACCACGTTTGCCTGCAGTCTGAACATAGTTTTACTTTTTAACATATGTCACTGAAAATATTGGAAGTCAGAATACATTTTGATATGTGTCAGATGTGTTAAGTTACTTTATGGAGCAGATATGGGAATTTCTGGTCAGTAAAAAAGATCTGGGAAGGGGGCGGGAGTATATAAGATAAACTCCTATTTATTCAAGTTTTTACAAAGAATAAACAAACATAAAAAACAGTCAGTAAATATTTAAATGACAACGATGCTACAAGACTGGGTTATGTAACATGGGCTTGTGCAACATCACTAGTACATAATGAATGTACAATAGTTCATATCATATAGTAAAATAAAACATAAGTACGTGAATCAAAAATGTTATTTCTTTTTAATCAAAGTGAAAAGGAAGACAAGCAGAAAAAGTAAAACGGATATCCATCATGTTATGTATTTAAGTCCAAATTATACTGCACTTCCAAAAGTTCCAGAGGTTTCCTCCATTTCTACAGGAATTCTTTTCTCTCAGATAGATAGATAGATGGCTTTAAATGTTGACATTCGACAAAAAAAAAAACATGTTTTATAACTCTACTGTCTTATTTCTATGCTTTTTTTTTTTTTTAATGTACTTCCTGTTTTGTTTCTGCTTCCTGTCCAGGTCATCATTCTAAATTAGAACTAGTTCTCAGTTGACCTGGTTAAATCAATAAACAGATCGCATTTAAATCAGGAATGATTTACATGACATTTGGTAAAAGGTTTTACATATGAATTATATCACAAATTTTCACCATGTTAACGAGTCAATGAATCATTGAGCTTCTAGCTAATTTTACATAATTACGGCTAATCCATGTCAGTGATGAGCTTCTTGCTCTCCACCTCCCAAACAGCAGAGTTATCGAATCATCCACAATGAAAATATGTGTAACTATACTTTTGTATGTTTTCATTCTGGTAAAAGTTCAAGGACTGGGATTGTCTGTAACGTCTGCAGTTTGTGAATATTATTAAAGTGGATTTTTGTTAGCGTGGGCTGGAAATACCAAAAACTTGCGGTTTGTTCTTTTTTCTTCTTTTGAGACGCAATCTAAATATTTGTGGTTTGAAACAGATGGAAAGCTGACAGGCCTGTTCTGCAGCTCCATGAAGCGTCTAGTGCTGACTGTCATGTTGGAACAGTGTTTTCGCCTTAAGAACTCTGATATGCACTAACATTACAATAGACAGAGATGGTGTTATATATTGGAAATCTCAAAAAAAAGAAAAAGTCTTTACTTTTCTTAAAGTTTTGCTCTCAGAAATGACCTATTGGGATCTTTAATGATGTTTTATTAACCCATAAGGACCCAGTGTGACGTATGTGGCAGGATCTTTCCTCTATATTTTGACACCAATAAGCAATTTATAAGCATTTATTTTAATATTATTATCTTCTGTATTTAGTGGTATATTCATTGAAAATTCAGGTATTTTCTAAATTTAATTTACTAATCATGTAGATGCTCATGAAAACTGAGAGTAAATTGAGGATTTTTTTTTTAATGTAAAATAGAAAAAAACTGACTTTTTCTGTGATTAATTGAACATAAACCGTCTACTGTCATGGGTTTAACTGGATGAATCAATGTTGCAGAAGATGACAGTGTTTCCATGGTAACTATGAAGCCTCTGAATATTTAAACAGGTCATATCTGATGACCATGAAAAGATGAAGAACTATATTTTACGCCAATTACTTACATGTATTAATAGGATTAATAAATCGATGGATATTAAACAGTTTACATCAGTAAATGACTTTGGTAAATGGGTTAAATACCGCAGGAGAATCCTCAAATGAAAGACAACAGAAGAAGAAGTTGCTATTATCAGTTTCAGCTCAGATCCGGTTTCCACCAGATTTTACTTGGCGTCATTGCAGTTTAAACCTCAGTGAATTTATCACATTAACCATCCAATCCATCATGGCCTCCATTCAGCTGAGGTCTCCAGAGAAGCCTTGTAGGTGATCCTTCATCCTCCACCGACTGAATGGATGTGTGTGCGTTGACGCATTGGCAGGAATGAGCGCAGGATGAATGTGCCATTACGAACTGACTGAAAACGTATTCATATAACTGTGGGTGACTTTTTGTGTGTAAAGTCTCATTGTCCCCAGTCTTTTGTCTGTGATAATGAGCCGTTTTGTTCTCAGTGTTTTTGTCATCACTCACCCATCAGCCATGTCTCTGTTCATCTACCAGCAATTCATCATTATGAGGAAATCCTACCTAATAATTCATATCGGGTGTCGCTTTCATCAAAAGTCACAAGAATGCCCTCAAGAATAAACTTCAAAATCCTGTTTATGGAACAACGTTAATTACATGCACATATATGGACTTTTTAATAGTTTTTTTTTTTTTTTTAATAGAAAAATCCCCGTCTTTTATGGTCAGTGGAAGAAATCATTTACTTTTAAAGAAGTGATACTTTGTTTTCTGTTTTTTAATGGAATTATGTATTTTCAAACATTACCCTGTGGTCTAAATAAACTCTAAATCTTCAACACTATTTCTGAGTAATGACACCAGAAATGTGGTTATGAGCACTGGCCCTTTAAATGCACACGAGCAACTTCAGGCCCCGCCCCCTCCAGGTTGTTGGCTGTGCTGCTCTGTCCTGTTCAACCAACAATTGTTGAAGTTTGGACACATTTTCAGTTTTTACTACAATAAAACTGATAAACAATTATGTTGTAGAAATGTCGGACAAATGTGCGTCTGAAGTCTTGACCTTATATGTGCAAATGTTGTGATGTAACTAGTTATAAAACGTAACAAATTAAGCAGGAATTAAAACAGGTTGTAGAAATCCACTCCATTTTTGCCAAAATTAATATAAAGATAGTTTTGCAGCAGCTGGAGGTTTCAGATTCAAACTGTATGAACTATTAGGGTCCAAATATACAAATAAATGAACCACAGACTAATAAAAGTGGGTTTAGATAAATATCAGCCTTTAAGTCACCAGAAGGGGTCAAATTTACCCACACAGTCCACAAAACTGCCCCTTGTCATTGTTTTTGTCAAAGGAAATCTCACATCATAAGGAGCTTGTTTAATCATCGCTTATGTTTTGGTCCAGTGGTTTTATAATTAAAGGATCTTTAAGAACATTAATCATTTGGCAGAGACGTCAGTACAAATCAGTCTACAATGACAGTGTAATTGGTATCAGGAGAAAATATATGCATGTGTGTTTGGCTCATAAATGTCTCCATATACTGTATTTTTTAGGTCACAAACAAACAAACAAATACTGTTACAAGTACTGCTTACAAACTTAAATTGATATACATGGTGTAAATATTAATACAGTTCTATAGAGGTAAATAGAACACATTTAAATACATCTGTTCTGAGTCCTCCTTATTAAAACCACTTTCTAAACTCACTTTGCAATAACTGCTTGTGTGTAATAGATGTGTGTAGTAACATACATGCCTATCTGTTTTTTCGGTAACACTTTATAATAATCTACTAATGAGTCATGAATATGCTTTATAAATGATGAATTCAGTATTTGTTAATGCTATAACGCTTGATGGTGTGTACTTATTATAAAGTGTTACAATTTTTTTCTCTTCTACTTCTTGTTATTATTATATCCTATTAATTATAACCCACTGGCTATTGCAAGTGTAAATTCTCCTATTTTTTAATCTGTATTGACCTAGTGCATATTTAACACAAGATAATATAACACTATACAGTTTTAGGAAAGCATTAACATTTGGTTCTAGTATTAAATGTATCAACCACCTGGTGATCACTGAAAAAAAAAATTGATGCAAAGAAGTAAATTAGCTGTTCTACTTTTCCATATTTCCATGTAAAAGGTGTCAACCTCTGTCAAACAGCCATAAATGATGTCAACTTGGGGTTAATCAGTGCATAAATGTATGAATGTAAGTGGAACCGTTAATGGACTATTCTTTTTTTTTTTTTTTAACCATTTAAGCAGCTAAGAAGTTTTCATATATTTTGTATAAATCTATTTTAATGTAGACTGGCTTGCTAAGACTCAAGAGGATTTCAATGCGAATTCAATTAGAAAAATATTACTTGTATTTTTATTGCATTTATAGTATCTCATCACATTTCTCCATTATGACATGAGACACAACCTGCACGGTCCAATATACTTCATGCTTCATCATAATCATGGTTGTGATAACACATACAAATTTTGGAAGCTGAAAATGCAATATTGACACGCTGTGGGTAGAAACAGGCAACTCTGTGGTGGGCAATACTCTCAGCATGGAGGTGCCAAAGGGGCAGGGCACTATTTGGCAAGAGCGTTTCTAGGAAGGCTTTATATTTTTCAACCAGAGGAGCATTTAGTTAAAAAAAACCAAAACAACGGCGCACGTTATATATGAAGAACTTTGAAGAAATACAGTTATTCTAAGTTAAAATGAGGTAAATGTGAGATGTTTAAAACGACTACAATAGCTATCCAAATAAATCCATGTCCGCGGCATACAGTACTTGATCACTCCGACATGATCCTCAGTATTTACTACCATGGCATTCGGTGAGAAAGTAACGCATATCAAATCAAAAACTGATCTGGTTACGATATTTATTGAAATGAAAACCATGACAGTCTGTTTAATAATTACGATGTTTAACAGTCTTACCGGAGAAAACGCCATGGCTAAACGTTAGCTTGCCACGTGTGTTGTTGGCTAATCACCGCTGAGCTCTCGTGAACACTCTTCGTGAACCTCCACGACATCTCCGTATGTATTGTTGAAGGCGTGATTTCAAGGGGAGGGCTTTTTTGTGTGTATGTTTTGAAAATATAGCTTGCAGGAACCATTTTTCCAAGATCTCCTACCCCGCCTTTAAGGTTAATGTACACTTTAACCTTCAGTTTCGGTTTATTTCACATTTTATTTATTACACAAAGTCAATACAAAACACAGGGTGATAAATAATAACCTTCATTTAAGAAGAAGAACATCGATATAAAATGTTAAATATCTTCAGACAATTTTAGATGGATCGGTTGTGATGAGTAAAAACCTTGTATTTGAACTAATTGAAGACCTAATAGGCCTTCTGATGTGAATGTGGTCTGTGTATGTAAATGCGTGGCACCACACTGTGTGCTCTTCCACAGCTCTCTTACCGAGCGATTATCTCTTTGTATGTGTAGGCTGTTTTTCATTCAGGCTGTCTTCAATGTATAATGAATGTATTTCCCCCTGAACAATCACTTTTATATGTATACACACGCTCGGCGAAGACGGCAAACCCGCTCACTGTTCTTCTTCTGCTGTTTCCTCCTTTTGTCGCTCCTACATTTACTCTCTCTCCTCTCCTCTCCTCCCACTCTCACTCTTTTTTTTTTTCTCTGCAGAGGGTAAACTGTAAAAGCAGCCCAGGCTTCAAACACCACATTCAATCTTGAAGAAACGAGGAGCGGAGTTAAAGGAGGAGTAAAAAAAAAAAAAAAAGAACACAGTGCTTTTTAGTCTGGGGGGAAATAAATTGAGGATAGATGTGACAAAGTATCAATTAAAGCCGTTGTGGCCTATCAACGTTGAGTTACGCTACACTCAGAATGTTTTCTTTTTCAGAGACCCTTCACATTTAAAACATCTCAGTAGAGTTTAAGAAGTTGATTTAATCTACAATGAAAAATTACATACTTTTCTGTCTGAGGCAGTGATTTTTCAACTGGTGGGTCGTGACCTAAAAGTGGGTCGCAAATAGGGGTGTGTTCAAAATATCTATATGGGTAAACATCATCGCGGGAATATTTCCATCTGGTGGTTATTTTATTCATCATTAAACTTGTGCTCTGTGTTGACATATTGTAATATTCTGTATTATCTCAGGTTCAAAACACACCATCTTTTATTACATACATTTGAGAAGTTTAAGTTTTATCAATTTGGGTCGTGGCTTGTCATAGAGGGGTGATAATGGGTCCCAAAGCCAGACCAGATGAGAACCGGGTCTAAGGTGTACCTAGATCGAAAACCTAAAGAAGCTAAAAATAGAGCAGATCTGCATCTTTGACAACAAACTCAAATATCAAATAGTGGTGAAGAAGTGTGGCTAAACAGCTGGAGCATTGTGCAGTATATAACATATGACATGCAGCAGGGCTCGGGGGCTCGACCGAGGGTAATGGCTTGGGAGGTGGAGGTGCTGCTGCTGGTAATCCCATTGGGAATTGCAGACCATTATGGAGATGTAGTCAGCGGTGCCCTTGGCCAGCGCTGCAAGTAACCTCCAAGAGTAGGCAAGGCAATTAACAGCAAATGAAATCCATGGAAGAGCGCTGATTGGATTATTTTGGTCTACTCCCGCTGAGTTTTTTTTTCTGTCAGGGTGAAATGAAGAGGGAGAGATGGCTTAGGGAAGCTACACAGCACATGGGAGGGAGGCCTATTTTTGCCCCAATTACTGCACTGCTGCTGCTGTCTGTCTCTTTACAGTAGACAGGC
>JAPSES010116135.1:0-17037 GCA_029822895.1 Maxillicosta whitleyi | reverse complement strand
TCTTTTCCACTTCTTCCCCCCGTTCAAGCACTCGAAGATGGAGGAATGTGGGCTCAACTGGCTGCTTTGTTTACCATCATATTGATCTTCAAGTGGATAAAATAATCAAACGTGTGATTTTTAGTGATGTCAACCTTGAATATGTGCAGGATACAACAGCATGGGTATTGATAATTACTGAGGAACAGGAAACTAATCTTCTGACAACCGTAATCATACACTTTGTTGCAGGGTTTTCCCCAGCGTTACAGGCTACCGAGCTGCAGTGTGTTTGCAAAAGGAATGTATACTGAGATTTCACAAAAAAAACATTTTTCTTCTTTAGCCCATAAAGACACGGTGTGACTTTTGTGACAATTTACAAATGATTTTTTTCCTCTCTGTAATATTTCAAAAGTGATTTATTACCATTTGTTACAATATTACCATCTGTATTTTTTTTTTTTCTGTGAAAGTCAGGTATTTTTCTTAATTTAATTCACTGATCATGTAGATTTTAATACAAGATCAGATTAAAGTTGATGGTTATTATATCACAAACAGAGAAAACTGAAGAAAAAGGGACTTTTTTCAGCAAAGTGTATCATTAATTGAACCAAGCATCTCCATCCACTGTTATTTATCAAACTCCATGGGTTTTACTGGTGAATCAAAGTTATAGAAGATGATGGTGTTTCCATGGTAACTATGGAGCCTCTGAAAGTCCAAATGGGTCATATCTGATGACCATGAAAAGATGAAAAACTGTATTTTACACCCATTGTTTACATGTATGGATAGGATTAGTGGATCAACAGCTAAGTTTTTATATCAGTAAATGGTTTTGGTTAGTTGGTAAGTTATTTAACAAATTATATAAGTCGCTGATTTTTATTACCCGTTTATGTTTGGGTCTTTATGGGTTAAAAATGTTGTACACTACACTTATCTTTAGGTTGATGTTTTTTTTTAATTATGTTTGATGTTGTTATTTTATGCTTTTTATTGTCTATAAGGTGAGCTTGGGTGACTTGACCACCAAATAAAATGTATTATTATTATTATTTTATTAATATAGTACACCAATTGTTTAATAACCCTAATTTATTGTCATTTTGCATAATGTAACTTCAGAAAATGTGGACACAGTGTACTTATATCATTATTTTTCTAAATATATGCAAAAAAAACAACAACAAAAAGCCAACATTTTTAGGCAAATAACAGCAACAATAAAACACCACCCTCAAAAAACTGAGAAAAAGGCCTTGGATGATGTTTTGTTTTTTCTTGTTTTGTTTTTTTTTTTGCAAAATGGAGATAATTTGATCGCTTACTGTAGTTAGTGAATCATATAAAGTACAAGAAAAAGCCTTAAGATGTATGTTTTTATTTTAAATACTTTAATACAATAGTACTTTACACAGCAGAAAAGGCCTGTGTTATTTATGTCCCTTATGTAAAAGGTTTTAGGGAGTACTTTCCCTTTTTTTTTTTTTAACAATGTCAAAACTCATTAATGCTTCGGTTTAAAGTGACTTTCCCAGAGCTAAAAGCTTCCCACACAATTTCTACGCTGCCTACATGGTGTATCAAATATCCAGAAGTGTGAATGCACTGGCAGCTGTTCTGAGATTTAACATTATTGTTATTAAACGTCTACAGAGGTTTTGTCTGTTTCAAATACACCAGTGTTTAATTTTACACGGGAATTTATTGAGTAGATTTTCTCTGGTTTTACTTTCACACCGTTTGATGTGACAATACTTTTCAACCTTGATGAATCAAAGAAAAATGTGGTAGTTTTAGATTTTTGATTGGACAGAGTATAATCAAATATGAGATGCAGGTGAACAACCGTACATAGAGTAGGTACTTAAGATAAAGAATCAATAGGGAAACATTGAATAAAGCTGGAAAATGTTCAAAGCAGGTGGTGCCAGGTCAAACAAACCCTGCCCCTTACACATATTATGACTTATTTTGGCATCGATCCAGCTGATGTCGTCATGTCTATACATGTGTCGATGTCCATTTACCAACTGCCTCTATATATGTGCCAAGTTTGACGTAAATTGGAATTTTTTTTTTTTTGAAATGTGAAATTTCACCCATTATAAGTAAAAGATATAAGATTGAAAAAAATTCAGGAAAAAAAATGAGACTTTGACCTACTTTCCCCAAAATCTATTCTGGGTCACAGGCAATCGATAAAACCCAATTTGGTATGAATTCAACCAATCGTTCTGCTGCTAGAGTGTTAATTCTTGCCTGCCCTTTGGGGGGCAGGGTAATAATATCCTGTGTGTGTGGACTTGGCTGCATGAAAAGTCTTGGAACAACCTGTCAGATTGTATGAAAATCCTTCCATCTATACTCACTCTTTCTGCAGAGCACTTGAAAATATTCACACTGCCCTCCTCACATGACAGAGTGAAAGACAAGTTACCCTCAACTTGAACTGAAAAGGTTAAAGGTCAAGAGCCTTGAGCAGGTTGTGGTGCAGTCAGCCTCCAAATGACACAAACACACACACACACACAAGTCAGTAACTATGGAAACACGGACAACATGACTCAACGGTTTCAATCAGGTTGAAGAGATTAGAGATTCCAGATGAAGTGTTTACATTGACTTTTACATGGTGCAAAGTATTTAATCAGAATAGTACTTTTTAGACGTGTATAAAGAGATTCCACCTGCTTCCACCAGGAAATATGTGAAATGGATCCCAAAATGTTATATAGACATTAAGATGAGAAGGAGTCTTGAATTTTGTATAATGACCAAATAAGTAAATAAATAGACTGAGTATTTACATGCATATTCGCATGCAGATTGAATAAAGATAATATATCAAGTATAAATGAGGAGCTAAAGCATCACGGTTTTTCCTTGAAATTACAGATTACATTGTCTCAATAAGTGAGATGTAAGAAAAGGAATCTGTAAAATGTATTTAGTGCGTCAAAAAAGGCATAAAACTGAATTCAAAAGTTAAAAGATAGAAATTAAAAGAAAAACATACATTGGAATAAAGAAAAAAAAATACTATAAAGAACACATAATGGGTTTTTACATGGGTAAGAATGCAGTACAGTCCCACATGAAGTGGAATGTCTGGTCAACCTACACAGAAGTTGAACAAGTTTTTTTGTTTTTTATAAGATTATTATAGCTATTTATTGTTAAAAATGTCTGTTATGTGTGTCATTTTATATTAGATTTGCTGCTTGATCCCTTGTAAAAGAGGTTCTTAATCTCAATGGGATTTTTCCTGATTAAATAAATAAAAAAAAAATTAAAAAAAAAGTCACACCATTGACAAACAACTAGACAGAACATTTACATTCCAGAATGATCAGATTATTTAGACTTAATTAATATTTTCAGATTTTCTATTTTCTGATTGAGGTTGTTCCATGGAGCATTTTGTTCTGATTATTGGAGGAATATCAACATCCACATAAGATGTCCACTTAAGGACCCTGGATGTTGTTGTTTAGTTCATGAACATAAACACAAACACAAACAGAGGGGAATGCACTGGGGGCAGCAGGGTTCCTCAAACATTCCCACAGACCCTGTCAGTTTTTCTGGGATTCCCAGAATGCAGCTCTACTATTCCCACGGCTGATTCTTCTCGCTGTGGTTTGTCACATCTGCTGCTCCACGGCTCGCCGCGGTTCATCCACTTAATTACAGAACGGCAGCCAAAACTGTGGGTGACACCACGCTGACCCCGGCCTGACCTTTGACCTTAGGCCAGACTGTGTTTACCCTGTGAGGCTCAGCGGGCCGTTATTACACCTTTCACTCCATGTATCCACGCTACATTATGTTCATAGTCACGCACTTCCATCTTAACCATGACAACATCTGAACCAACACGGAGACACAGACAAATTGATTTTGTTATTGGTCTAAATACTAATAACATGCTGAGTTGGACTCTGAACTCCTTCAAAGTAATATACTGTTAGTTTATCTACATGTCAACTAAAGTATCCTTCTGTGTTCCTGAGCACGTAGCTATGAGTTGTTTTGTTGTTATTGAGTGTGGAATATTCTACTGGAATATAAGCAAATAGTTCCATCATATGGTGGTAGGATTGTCATTTCCCCTCCTCTGTTATCTGTATTTATTACTATGAAAGTCCACATCATTAATGTGTTAACCCTTAAAGACCTAAACGGCCACTAGTGACACAAATCATCCACTGATATCAAATATTTAAGAACGACTAATCCTGTCAATACATAGAAATTATTGAGATGAAATGCAGATTCTCAGCATTCCCACATCGCATATATTTTTTTGTTTTTTTTTGGGATGTTCACAGAGTCTGTAGTGAGCGTGGACACACTGATTCAATAATAAAACCAATGTAGTTTGACAAATGACAGGTTAGATGCTTGTTTTTATGTTAAATTAATGACAGGCCTATATTTTTGTTGAGGCTATTGCTTCAAATTTCCCTGTTTTGATATAATAACTTTCAAATTTCCTGAGTTTCTGTCAAAATCTATATGAACAGTATAGTAACTGTAAAGAATCATATAATAAATGGTGATGAATCACTTAAAAAAAAAAAATTACTATATGAAAGAATCAGAACCCCCAAGTTGCAACTATGCCCTGAAATTGGCAGGTTTTAGCACATACGCACCCCTAAGGAAGTGTTGTTTTCTTACGTATGGATTTAATCATTATAATAGAACAGTGCACTTTCTTGTGTTCGTATTTTCCACCAAAACCACATCTCTCTTGACACTATTTTTCTAAGGCGCCATCATGGCAGATTGCACTCAAAACCATGCACTATGAAAAACTACCGGGGTAACTTTTACCTCAGTTCTAAAAAAAAAACAGAGTGTACTAGACTCATTCTGCAGCGTTTAAACAGCTTATCACTTATAAATAATACTAAGATGGGAATAACATTATGAATATTATAGTGTCATGGGATTATATGTTAATAATCAAGAGCAAAATACAAGTTTTGCCCAATAAAATGCACCACAATATTGAAAAAAAAAGCCACATCCTATAAAACCAATATATCGTAATAAAATTAACTGTTAAAAAATGTCATAAAGTGTAAGAATAAATCAGAATATAGAGGAAAAGTATTAATTATATCCATATTATGTACTACTTTTCACTTAGTCCTGAATATTTTGAGTGTTTTTCCTCTTAAACTCTATCAACAGTGTTTCTGTGTGTTGTTTTTCCCCTCACTTGTGCACTGCCCAGAGAGAGCACAAAGCCTCCTCAGTTTGGGTCGAACCATGCAAAACCAGTTCCAGATGGCACAGACCCATATGAGCACGACTGCCACCCTCTACCAACACCACTCCCACCACCCTCACCCCCCCTAGCACAATCCCATAACACACAAACACAGCACACCCTGCACTTATAACCACGTTGATATATAGATCATAAATCTTAAAAAGAAAACGTGGGCATACCTTCATTCTAGGTTCAAAGAGAAATAGTAGTAATCAATAAAAGTGCGGTGGGACTATCTGGAGTTAATATTTTCCATCATATTTCCCACCTCGCAGCATGCCGGCTATTGCATAAGTAGGTTGGAATGAAATGAAAACAGAGAGGCAGCAATGCAGACAGATGAAAAACAGAAGTATAGAGCTCCTGGGTTCTGTCTGACAATGGGACACAACATTTTTTACTCCAACATTTAATTTCTTCAGGTCGATACATACCTTTGACAATCATAGAAGAGCACCAATAGTACACAACATACGTATATATACAAGTGGACATTCTGACTTGTAGGAAAATGTGCATTTCATAGCCAGTAAGTGCAATAACTCAGCCAATAATGTATTAATGTATTAAAATCAGCCTTTAAGGTGAGCCGTTATAATGTATTAACCTTCAAAGACATAAATACCATCTACTGATGTAAAATGTTTAATGGCTTTTTTTTTTTTTTAATATTTTATCTTGAAATATTTCAGGTAAAATGTAATTTCTGCTCTTTGGATATTCAGTCTCCATATTGAACGTAGAAACACCATCATCTTCTACAACATTGTTTTGATAATAAAACCAAATGATAGTGGATGTAGACAATTGTTTTTATGTTCACTTGATTACATTTCACTAATTTCACACTTTTTCTTCAATTTTCTGTGTTTTGACATAATAATATTTGAGCTTTTAAGGATTTGGAGTTATTTTTTTTATTTTTTTTTGCACAAAACTGTATTTTACTGAGTTACTTTTTGTCACTTTATTGCATATTTTACTTGTACTTTGTCTTTGTGTTCAGTTTCTGCATTTTCCTCATTGCCAGACTTCAGTTCTGAAGAAGCCACACCTCCTTCCTGGTTACCATGGTTTCACCAAAAAAAGATCAAGTCTAAAGTTAACTAAGATTTGACAACATCAGTGTGTCATTCATATGCATGGAATGACTGTTGTGCTGCAACAGTGTTAAAAAGTTAAACCTTAATCTGCAAGTTCACAATCCAGATGAATGAAGGTTAGAGGCTGTTTTTACACAACAGCAACTTCAGTTAATGTCAGCACATCTTAACTTATTCACACGAAACTGAAGATTTGTTTGAATTCAGGAAATGGGAGAGAAATTAAACAACAGAACACCATGAAGCTCAGATATTGGTGCTTGATATTCTCTAATAATTAAAAAGTTTAGTTTCAAGTATCTGTTGTTGCATCTGTTTATAGTGGAATCAATGGCTGCTGATAATGTAACAGATTGCAAAAGGTTGTCCCGTTTCATAGGAGAATATTTACTCCCCTACCCCTTGCCACTCTGTTTCAAGGGGTAGTGCCAAGGGCAAGGGCCCAGGGATAGGGGTAAGGGGGGAATCGAGTTTGGGCCTTAAAAGGTACCTGTAGTGAAGTTTCATAGTTAGCTATGTCACCTATAATACTAGATGTTCGCTAACTTTTGTTATAACCCTTTGTCAAGTATGAGCACGAGTACTAAGCCACTGCTATGTCACTCAGGTATGTTGCCTCTTTTGTGGCGTGTTCCAGCACCGGCACTGACACAGAGTCATTGATTAGATTACCTGGGCTGTGATAGACTGGTCATTGACCCCGTGCAGCAGACACCAGTCTAAGATGACACATTATTGACAAGTGCAAGGTCATGTCCCTAGAACAATGGTGGAGTGCAAGGTTTACACCTGCAAAAACAACAAGCATGAACATGTGCTTTCCACTCAATCTCCCTCGCTGACTGCTGCTTGTTTACTTATATTCGATCACTCACAATCAACACAGATACATCACTCCTGTGTGGCTTTGGCTGGTCCCCATATGTTCTACCCCCACGGGTAATTCATGTAATAAAAAGGTCCAGTGTGGTGCATTTATGGCAATTTTTTACCTGAATTTGCACCTCTCTTGGTTATAAGTAATGCATAAAGCAGAACTAATACCATAAGCATGACCAGTACTGGTATAGGCCTATTTTAAGACTATCTACACAAAGCACTCAATGAATGATTTTATCTGAGACTGAACTGACTCAGTTCAACTGGACCTGGTCAGTCGTCAGATCTGAATAATTCAGAATGAGTGTGTATCCACATTAATCTGCATAGTAGTGGGCAGACGGCTGATACAAACACAATGATGCACATAGTTACTGTATGTGGGGTTACAGTGGGTTTACAGACAGCCTGCTGAACAAAGGAATGTGTGTGGAGGCACTTTGTATGCACACACACACACACACATACACTGGGGCTGATGAGTTGTACAGTGTGTTACAGCTGTTCACAGTCATCACAGGCTGCAGCTTCTCTAGGGGTTTAACGGAGTATGAAGCTCAGCTCTGAGTAGGAGCAAAAATGTGAGGAGGAGGAAGACACTTGCTGTCCCCATATGGTCCATATTACACAGTGATGAGGTTTACATTTTCTAGAGTAAAACTAGAAACTTTGACCTTGAAAGCAGATGATGTGAAGCTGACGTCAATAAAGCTGGGCAGCAGAACAGATTTCCTTTAAAGTTTTAAGTATGCCGATAACTGATATTAAATAATTTACAGCCGCAAATGGAGGACAGTTTACCATCATACTGTGTAGCTTAACATGAGGTTATATTAGGTTCAGACCATGAAATACTGATAAAACCTAAATGTTTATTGTTTTATCTTGTGTAGAGTTTTGACTTTGACACAAATGAAACAGACAAAACGGCACAACTACAACTGCAAACACAAAATGCAGTTCCAACATCTAACACCTATTTAGTTCCAAGGCACAGATAACAAAACAATTAGTGAAACAGATCAGCATAATACATCTTCCCTTAAACACATAAGCATCTGGAGATTCTGCAGCTCAATTACACCGGTTTAGCACCTCACTGTACCTCAAAAATGGACGGTCATGATTCCATTTATCAAGTTGCATTAAACATTTAAAAGAGTCACTATTTGTGACTTTGACATTATTTATAACACAAATAATATCATAGGCCATGACAGCTGACGCTATTATAGGAATGCTTCACAGTGGTTTCTTCAACCTTCTTTGAATATTTTCCAAAACAAGACAGCGACTATCAAACCAACCCAGTTGCTTTAATAACAACAACAATTCAAAGAACAAGCGGTGGTTTTAGTGGATGGAGGATACACGAAATTTGCTATTAGAGAGCTGAGTTTAACTCCTGCTAATGTTTAGCCAGTAAAACCATTTTAGTTAAATATTACTAAATGCTTTTTCAGTCATTTGTGTCATCTATGTGAACTTTCTCTGTATCAAACCATGCACTATATCTTCCCATAAACTTAACAAAGTGCATCCAGTGCCTAAACGTAACCATAAAAAAATTCAACAATAACTGTTAAATGTCGCAGTTGTTTATGATAGCCTCCTCCTAAAGCACCCCGAAAAATTAAAACACTGTAACACTGCAAGATGATCAGACTGCTTTATTATCCCTGTAGGCATTTGCATTATACTGATCATAATGCATACACTGCCTAGCATTAGCATTAGCACACAGCTTAGGAGTAGTAAGGTGCCATTGAAGGCAAACCAACTCCAGAGCCACATCAGCATAGTGTACTGACAGGTGAAATAACGTATATATACCTTTATTTAATGGCAAGGGAAATTTGAGGAAAGAAAACAAGAAAGCTCAATAGAGACCGGCTCTGGTCCAACTGAGACTCAAACCTTCTTGCTGTGAGGTGAGGGTACTAACTGCTACGCCACCACACCACATGCCTCTAAAATGCATGATGTAAGTTTGCAGAAACATAGAATAGTAACATTTTCCTCAGATGAATGGAATGACGGTACACACTGCTTTAGATGTTAATTTACATTCTTCTTCTGGCAAGTCTTTCCTAAGTAATGACATGTAATCTGCCATCCCATGTAGAATTTACGACTATAATTTTCTTATCAGGAATAATGACAACCAGGACAGAAACACAAGCCTATGCATTAACCCATAAAGAGTCAAACAATCTCTGGCAAAAGAGCATCAACTGATCCAAACTGTTTAATACCACTCATCCCATCAATACATATAAATAATTAGCGTAAGATACAGTTTGTCGTCTTCTCATGATCATCAGATACGACACATTTGGATGTTCAGAGGCTCTGTAGTTACTGTGGAAACACCATCATCTTCTACAATGTTGATTCACCAGTAAAACGCATGGAGTTGGATCATTGACAGTCAATGGACACACTTGTTTTTGCATTCAGTTATTGATATATTTGATGAAATGTCACCTTTTCTCTGTTTTGATATAATAACATTGAAGCTACTCTGAGTTTTCATGAACATCTACATAAAATATAGAAAAATAAATCTAAGAAAACACATAATTTACAGTGAAAAATGCAAAATACAGAGGATCATTTATTATTATATGGTGATAAATCATTTACAAAAGGGAAAAATGCACAAGTAACACTGGGTATTTATCGGTTAACTTGGTAAAAAAGAAAAAAAAAACATTTTCCTTCCCCATTCTAAACATTTCTGAAGCTTCCTGACGTTTAGTTTGTGGCTGGTGGCGGCTCTGTTACGGAGACTAATCTGAAGCAAGTGTTAACAAATGAACTGACATTCAGATGACAAATGTTTCCACTTGTTTCTTTAAAGTTTCGAGCTCCAGCTGGAGAGCATAGATCACAACACAATCGGTTGGCCTCCCTGCTCGGGTAAAAATCAATCAACTTCAATCCCCACTGAGTCCTCCTCCTTCTCCTATTCACAAACTCGCTCACACAGGACAAACTAGTAGGCGGTCAACTGTAAATCAGACGCTTCTCTGCTTCGTGACGGCTTGGACCGACAGCTTTATCGACTCGGCGGAGTGGCAAAGGAGAGGCAAAGTTATGAGCGAGCTCAAGTGGGAGTGAAGAATAACACTCCAGACAAGTGAAAAGGGAGAAACAAGGTGAAGGGTAACAGTAAAATGAGGCATTATGGGAGCGCATACTGAGTAGTGCATTAGTGATTACACTACGTTATTAGCCAACATTTCACTCTATGGTGCTGTTTGACTCCAAATATCTGACAATATGGTTTTATCAGCCTATTTTTTCACCACTTTTATCGAAAGAAGAATCTGTTTTTCACACATAAAGCAAGTCTGATCTGCAGAAATGTCCCAGACACTTGATCATGTTTTGAAGCTGAAGTAAAATTCCTCATTCTTCACCCATCTGGAGAAGTGATCAGATCATAAGTAGTTCTCCTGGTGGCGTCATACATGATAAATGGTATAAAGTACCAGTTTCACTCTTTGGTTTGTAGTAGTGAGAGTTGTTGACACATTATAACAGTATGTCTGCCCACAAATCTGTGATATGGTTGAACAGTAAAGACTCACACTTCAGGCAAAACTATGTAGATTAACCCATAAAAACCCAGTGCTATTTTTGTGGCAGCTCCTAAATGATTTTTTTGTCTATATTTAACAGATTTATCACCATTTATTACAATATTATTGTCTTTATTTTGCTTTTTTTTCCAGTGTAAATCAGATATTTCCCTACATTTCATTTCCTGATCATGTAGATGTTCATAAAAGCTCAGGTTAAAGTTGAGGTTTATTATATAAGAAACAGAAAAAAAGTGAAGAAAAAGTGAATTTTCAAGCAAATCTATCATTAACTGAACATAAACCAAGTGTCTCCATCCACTGTCATTGAATCAACTCCATGGGTTTTAGTGATGAATCAATGTAGAAGATGCTGGTGTTTCCACGTTCACTACAGAGCCTCTGAACGGTATGTGATGACAATTAAAAACAGACAAACTGTAGGATATGGATACCTGGACGAAAAGGTATTAAACAGTTTAGATGATGTTTTTGGTTGATGATGAATGTTTGGGTCTTGATGGGTTAATGAAAACTGTTATTAATGAGCATAAAAATCAACTCTCGTTCATTCACTGAGGTAATATTGTTCATCATTTATAATAGAAAAGGCTGCACTTGATGCTTTTTACTGATTCCAACAGGTCATTGTATAAAATCCATACTTCTCATCATATGTCCAATTATGACTAATATCATGTTTTGGATACAGCAGATCTACCGGAAACCATTTTTCCGAGGCGCAGTTTGACCCTGCAGTTTCTCTCCAACAGATTTGATTAATGATTTAATGAAGAAAATCTTTGTTCCCGTCTTTCCATCTCGGTCTCTGCACCCTAAGCTGGCCTTCTGTCCACTCTGTTGTCAACATTTTCCATCCATGTGGTTTGATTCTTTGCTTCTTTGCCCTTCATTTCCTGGAGTCAACCCTTTCTCACACAGCAGACGTCTGCTCAGTGTCTTTAAAAATGCATCCATCGACGACTAGGATTCTGGAATAATCACTTTGACCAAAGATATAAGATGATGATATCATCTTTATCATAACATTTAGTTTTTCTATGCTGCTTGTAACTAATTTGTGTCATGTTTGGTGCTCCATCTTAGAGGTAAATCTGCAGAAAATGCCAGAAAATAGTAACATTTCTGATTAAACCATAAAGACTCATTTTATGAGAATTTTCCTTCCCTATATTTAATATTTCTATAGGATTTATCAACATTTCTTAAGAAATAATTTCCAGTATTTTCAAATACTGTTGATGTAATTCTTCATAAAAGCTCAGATTAAACCTGAGGGTTATTATATGAAAAAGAAAAAGAGACTGAAGAAAAAGCAACTTTTTCATTAAAATATATCATTAACTGAACATAAAAGTGGCTATGACTGCTGTCATTGAGCTCCATGGGTTTTACTGGTGAAATAAATGCTGTAAAAGATGACAATGTTTCCACGTTCACTACCACACGGGTCATATCTGATGACCATGAAATAAAACATTTTATACCAATTATTTACATGTATTGATAGGATGAGTGGATTAACAGGTGTTAAACATTGTAGATCTGCAGATGGTTTTGGTCGCTGGTGGATGTTTGGGTCTTTGACCATTGTGCGGCCTTCCGTCCACATCCCATGGGCAGCGGAATGGGTTCAAATTGGCCCCAAGGAATACACACGGGTTAAGTGTTAAAAGGCCCAAGAATAGTTTTTTCAAAATGCTTGACCATTTAGCCAAAAGTCAGAAAAATTCAGTTTAGGAGCAAACTAAGAAAAATCTATTATCAATGAATTTACAGTTAAAACTAAAATATTTTTCTTTTTCAGTTAATTCCATTGTTATGTTGTAAATTCTAACAGCTCAAGAAGATGTTTCATGAGCGACTGACTTGAGTTGACTAAATCGGGAATAGAAAATGAAAAGACAAGAATCCAGCGAGAAGCTGAAACCAGCAAAGTCACTGAACATTTGGTATTTTCAATGCGTGAATCAAATTATCTTTTTTCTTTTTCTGTGAAACTTTTATTTCCTCTTTGCTGGGAACATTTTTATGCAGCGTGAAGCTGTACAAAATGAGGGAAATGTGGAAAATGTGTGCAGGACTTTCAAATCTGCTAAAAGCTACAAGATTTTTGCATGAGACTGCTGCTGAAGATCAGAAGTTAAGTTGACAAAACGCTGGTTTATCGTGTGTGACATCTGTGGAACGAGGCAAACCTCCACAGCAAGAAGCACCCCAAACAAAAACCAGAGTCTTCAAAGCCCGTGTGGTTCAGTTCGGGTCATTAGTGCCAAAACAAGGGGGAAACGGCCTCCCTCGGTTAACCACCAATACATCAGCCTTTCATGACATCATGATGGAAGCAAAAATAGCCTTTAACAGGGTGAGATCATGAACGCAGCAGTGGAACAAACCATCTCACCACCAGAGACTCTGCAGATCCAGCTGCTCAGCACTACAGAAAATACCTTTAAATGCACAAAAAGACATAGAGGTGAGGTTTAGGAGAAGTTAGAAAAAAGAAAAATCATCTGACACATGAGCATGGCAGAAAAATTCCTGAAGCTGTCTGCAAATTCCAGAAGCCTGGAGGAGAGAAGGAAGTGTTTCTGTGCATGGATACCCTCCTTAAAATTCCCATGAGTGACAGAGAGAGCGAGAGAACGCTATATAAACAGGAGAGAGGATAAGCAGAAAACGGAGGAAAACGCCTGCAGAGAGGAGGAAGCCATAAGTAACAAAAGGAGTGAAGGAAAAAGATGTTAAAGTTGAGAAACGCTGAAGAAAATGGACTGATGTTGGGTTTTATCTGACAGATTCAGCTCCTGTTTTCAGCTGCAAACAGTAACTGACAGGATGACCATGAAAATATTTGACATCTGTCTTATCTTCTCTAAAATGCCTCACATTCCTGAGGTGGAGCTGGTAGCTACTGATGATTTTTGATTATTAATTTAGTTATACATGAACATCTGTGGGTTTTGGAAATAATATATTATATAATTAAATGTACACTGCACTCACCAGGTAAAATAAAACAACTTTGTTCAGATAATAATGGGTCTGATATAGTTTTTTTTTTACGATTCATTTTGAAAAATTCCTCCCCACTTTGCCCATTAAAACTGAGGTAAAAGATATTTCCTTCTAAGTGATGAAACTGTATATTGGCACTAAAATGACTGATGCTGCAATGCACCTTCGGCAACTGGACATAAAATCATCTGTCAACTTCTAAATAAACGTCACTATCATTGAAACTCCTAAATTATAGAAAGGGATGATGAAAAAAATGTAGTAGAGAGCGGACATAACTGGTTGGTTTTAGGTTGAAAAAGCAGATTAATGGTCGTTTAAAGAATCTGTTGAATGCGTCTCACAACTAAATAATCACCTAAATATGCATAAGGCTTAAAATAATCTCCATCCATGTAGTTGAAACTTACAGAAATCACATATTTTATCACAATTCATCACCATTTGACTGATGGTAAAGACATCATTTTGTTTTGTCTTCTCTTCCTGCTATGACTTCATGTTTAATTGTTCCTCTTGTGCAGTGATCTTCCTATTAGACACAGTTTTCAACAATAATTGCAACATAATCAACACCAGTTTTTTTTGGGTTTTTTGTATGAATCACAATCAACTAAAAGTTCATGATTGTGATAGGTGTATTTTCATACAAAATGTGTGTATCCTTAAAGTATGTCATTTCTGTTAGTAGTGGTCTGTCAATCAAAACAATAACAAAAGCAGTAGTTATTGACTTAGCAAAGTAGCACAGCATCATGGGAGTTGGAGTTTTCACCAGCATCACCAATGAAATTCTAGATGTAACTACAGATGATGTCATATACTCAGTTACTTATACTCATATTTAGTAATATATACAATGACTTCATGCACTCCATTGGAATAAAATAAACAATGTGATATAACTGAGTAAAATTATGGATTTCTTTGAATTTCAACAATAAAATAAAAATTTGATATATATATGATACATATTACAGCTTTAACATTCATTCAAGTGCATCATCATGACAGTTGTAGTTGCAGCAGTAGTTTTCAAATATTAAACAAAATGCAACTATTTTTTAAAATGCATGGTTTGTATGATAAATCTACCAAAGGAGCTACTGTATTCTGCAAGAGACTCATTTAACTCTTCTTGAACTTTACAGTAGAGTCATTGACTAAACCTGAATTCTTCGTCCATGTTTCTGACACATGTACATACCCAGAGATGCAGTCATGATGCCACCCTCTCACAAGTATCCCGTACTTTTCTCAGATCTGTCCTGTGTTCTGTCTTCCTCTCAGCGTGAATGAAACTCTCCCTATTTCCAGAATCCCCTCCTCTCTTTTTCTTCTGGAAAGCAATCTGAGCCCCTGCGCCTGCTCTTCACCGCGCTGGAGTTTTGTTTTTGTTTTTTTTCTTTTTAGAGACTGGATAGTTTCACCTCCATGCCCAGTTCCTTTTGGAAAAATAAGCTCCCGGTTTGTTCCTGACTTGTTGTGACACCGCTCAGATTTGTATGGAGGGTGGGACAGAGGGAGAGAGAAAGCAGAGGTAGAGAATTTCACCCCCTCCCTTCCCTTCATCCTCGTCTACATACCCTCCCCTCCCTCCTCTTCCTCTCGCTGACCACTGAGCATTGTTCCTGCTGGGCTACTGCGAGCACTTTCCCCCAATCAGAATGGATTCCACAGGGGTCAGGGGTCACATGTGGCCTTTTATGGGCCACAGCGAGGAGGAGAGTATGTGTGTTCGTATGTGTGTGTGTGTGTGTGTGTGGGGGGGGGGGGTTCTCTATGGCCTCTCTGTCAGGGCATGTGTCACCACTCCCACCATCTGCTCGCCACAAACATGAAGACAAAGGCATGCAGACACAAACTGACCACGTCTCCTGCCATGTGTCTCATCTTAGCGCTTCATAAATTACACCATAAAGCTTAGGATTCAATCGAGTCAAGTGGACTTTTTGTTTTTCAGTGGAGGCATGCCTTGTTTAAACCTGGTGTCGCTAAGAAATGAGCTGGAATGGACATCAGTCAGTCCATCTGTGGCCCTCATCACTGAATTCACAGGTTCATTTCAACAACAGTCCCAGGGTTTGGGTCTATATTTACAGTATCACTACCGTTAGAAGGTTTAGGTGCAGCAGCCCAACAGTTTCAACAGTGCCACTTAGTCAAATTAATGGACAATCATTGTGGAAAGCATCAAAACTAAAAGGATAATTGCACTTGTTTACAATAAAAAAAATGCATCTGGAATAAAGGTGGTGAAGATTTATTGAATTTGTGTCATAAATAAAGAAAAAAATAGATGAAAAGTGCCGGTTGGTGTTAGTTTTTAAGAAAAACGATCAGTTGAAAACCTGAAATTCTGTGCATTAATGAGTGAATTGGTATTACTCAAAAGTGTCTTTAATCTACTAGTCCTAACGTTGTCTCCACATCAGAATAACATCCTTTTTCCTTATATGGAATAGCAGAAACATTAGCCAACTAACACTTTTGTTTTTTGATAAATTTATGTTAAAGTATGTAAGAGTTATCACAAGTTATATCTAATGCATATAATTTCAAAATTTTAGACCAGAATATTTATTATATATAACCTTGGATACCTTGGATGCTTTTCGGAATATCTATACACATAATATATATGATAATATAAGCAGTCCACATTCATTAATACATGTTTGTTCTTGAATAATTTAAAGATTTCAACAAACTTAAAGAAAAGGACAGAACTCAAATAGGATCTAAGCTCTCAAAACCAAAGGAAAATACTGTTTCTTTTGATATTTAAACTGAGTGAATATAGTTACATATTCCAATGTAACTACTCACAGATGTTAACTGTAGTGATCTGATGTCAGAATGTATATTTATATTCCCCAGTTAAGAAGAATTTAACATTTTTCACATTCACTGTGAAATCTGCAATTTGCCTGAATATCAACATTTTTTCTATATTTTCTGCTTTATTCCTCTTTTTTGTAGCACTTTTACTCAAATAATGCACTTACTTGCTACATTATAGTTAAACACCACTACATTTAACAGAAAAAGGAGGTATTTCCATCTTTTTATATATATATATATATATATATATATGAGAGAGAGAGAGAGAGAGAGAGAGAGATGTATATATACAACTTTAGTTTGTTTTGAT
>JAPSES010116115.1:0-17039 GCA_029822895.1 Maxillicosta whitleyi | reverse complement strand
TATAATAATATTGAATGAAAAGATTCAATTTAGATTAGATTAATTAATAAGGTTAGATTAATCACAGGATTGCTGTGGATTAATTTAAATTAATCACAATTAATTATCATTACTTTTGAATCTATATTAATCGTGTGTCATTTTGGATGAGCAAACAGACTCATGAAAGAAGCGAATATAGATGCACTTAACGTGTTTGTTTCAAGCTGGGGGACGCATTAGCAGAAGTGCGAGGACAATCCCTGACTAACGAATGCTTCACATTAATGTGGTATTTTAAGCTGGAATTGCTTCAGTGAAAATAAACTCCTTCCTGCAGTGTGTGTATAATACTTTATGTTGGTCGACTGTGGGTTTTTTTGTCCTCGTATTTCCCATCCAGAGGGTCAACCGTCTATTGGTTTTCTTAGGTGTCATTATCGGATCAGCTACCCATTTGCACATGTGCAACGCTAACTCTACTTGGACAACCTGGCAGAGACATTCAGAGTCATTTTGTGCTGCAGATGACTTAATTGTGTTAAAGTTTTTAATCAGATTAATCACAATGATGGATTAATCTGAGTTAATGTGCTAATTTTGATAGCCCTAATTTTTTCACACTGATACGTCAATGATCACTATGACCAATTTCCTCTAAACTCTGATGGGTAAATGAAACATATGGGCAGTGGTGGAATGCAATGGATTATTTTTATTTCGTTACTGTAATTAAGTAGTTTTTTTTTTGTATTTGCACTTTACTTAAGCAAAAATAATAATGCATACTTTTACTTCACTACATTTTGTGCTAGTTATCTGTACTTTCTACTCCTTAGAAATTGATGCCGTTACTCGTTACATTATATTAACATGTTTTCGTCTAAATCTTTTTTTTTTTTAACTTTTCGTCTAAATCTTCCATGAAAAATTACACACACAATATTGACACCAATCTGTTCAATCCACATAATCTAGTTGTGACACTGAGCAGTGACATTGGCAGAGGCATAAATAAGTATGTCTACATTCTGTATCATAATGACATTGTGTGAGTACTTGGACTTTTAGACTTCAAAGTAAACTTTAAAGTAACTAATTAGTAATTAGTAAGTAAAATCCTTGATGTAGTACTTTTACTTGAGTAAATATTTTACAGGGTATTGGTACTTTTACTTGAGTACTAAACGTCAGTACTTCCTCCACCCCTGCATATGGGTTACAAACAACTCTTCTAAACATTAATTAAACAAATCGTGCTTTGTCCAAATGTTTCTGGTGATACAACCGTATTTGCCCTTTAACTTTAAAGTCTCTTGATATTAAAAACATCCATTTTCAACAGTGTCACTTTGTTTTCTTGAAGAAAAATAGAATCCCATATAGGCAGCAAACATACTGTTAGTCTGTTGTGTGTTTCTTGTATTTGTTTTAAATAAAGTTATCCATTTCGCAGACCTCAGTGTTTTCATTGATCATTCCTCTGTAGTCACACCAGCTCTTAATGGCCTCACAGCCATGAATATTAGATACATTTCCCTTCACCCCACAGTGCAAATATGATGAGCCAGCCTGTCGTGGCTGTAAAACAACAAGAGCCGTGTCAATATCAGTTACTCAGGGTCTCGGAAAACAAAAGAATCACACTGTTGTTTTAATCTAATACACAAGTGTTGAAAAAGATACCTGCACACACATCCAGAAACACACACACACACACACAACTGGGAAATTTCTAACATTTTTTTGGGCCATAATACTGTGTGTGAACTACAATTTTGTGCTGCTGTGTGATTTTTTTATTTATTTATTTTTTTTCATTTTTATGCATTAGTGGGAGCATGTTTTTAAGGCATGTAACGATAGCAGATATTCTCCTGAGTGACATTAGTCTCACTATTACAGGGATGCTGAGCTACAACCCATTACGGCTGAGAGAATGAACGGAGACAGAGAAAAAGAGGGAGAGGTGGGAGCGAAAGAACGGGGAGAGGTGAGAGAGGCAGAGGAGGGCGTGACGGAGAAACAGCAAAAGAGAGGAGGGCGTTATCATCTTATCAAAGACACTCCGCTCTCTCCTGTAGAGTTTTCATCACAGGACCGGCTGCTCATCACTGACCCTACATCTTATTTGGTCTCGTTATAGTGTCGGAATCTTCTGTTTACTCTCTTTTTTTTTTTTTTTCATGGTGGAGAACGCCGTGACAAGACGCTACATAAATCCGAGTGATGTGTGGGATTATTAAAGTCGACCACTTTGCATTTTACGTTTTTGTATGGAAATCTAGAGACTGCTAGTTTGTGAGGAAGTTGTGTGGGTTTTTGACACACAGACGGTAATATGGCGGGGGACCTTGTGGTGGGAATGCTTTATAACTTATTACTACCACTACTCCTACTGGCAGGTGAGTTCAGATGTTTATTTCTCACTGTCTTGTCATCTGTTATTTATGTAGAATTTACTGCACTTTATTATTACACTGGTGTAACTGTACAATTTCCCCAGGGTGGGATAAAGTATTCTGTCCTATTCTGTTCTATTCTATTCTATTCTATTCTATAATATACTATACTGTTCTGTTCAATTCTATATTATTCTATTCTATATTATTCTGTTCTGTTCAATTCTATATTATTCTGTTCAATTCTATTCTGTTCTATTCTATATTATTCTGTTCTATCCTATTTTATACTATTCTATTCTATTCTATACTATTCTGTTCTATTCTATTCTATACTACTCTGTTCAATTCTATTCTATTCTATACTATTCTATTTTTTACTATTCTGTTCTGTTCTATTCTATTCTATATTAAGAATTTTTGCTGTTATAAATTAGTTTGACTAAATAATCATGTGACCCTACTTGTACACATCTATAGTAGGTTTAGGTTGTATGTCAAAGATGAAGCCCAGTAAGAATTACACTACATTGTATTTAATTTCTACCATTCACACATTATACTATTGTTTTTTTCTGTAATAAATAGGTCTTTCATTTAATTTAATCACCACAAATTGATTTCATGTGGTTTGTTCCACAACAAAGGCTTTTAATGCCATGCAATATATTTCCTATAATGAGAACTGGTTTTATTTGAAGTATGAGTTATTGTAGTAAAGACAGACGTGCGTTTGGTGGTGCAGAGCCGACCTCTTAATGCTTCCTATCAAACAGTGTCTCAGGGTTGGGGTTTAATACCACTGTGAGCAGCCAGAGAAGAGAGAACGCTAAGCAGAGATGCACAGATTGCTTTTAATGCTGAGATACAGTCAATGATGGAAGAAGTATTCAGACCCTTTATTTAAGTAAAAGGATTAATAGCAAATTGAAAATGCACTACAGATAAAAGGCATGTATTTAAAGCTTTGTTTGAGGACTTGAAATGTGAAGAATATATTGCACGTAGGTCTGTAGGATTAAATAATACTGTTATTGTGATGTATTTGGGTATTGTGCTAATTAATATGATTTTTTTTTTTGGTTTTGTTTCTATATTTTTTGCAATTATCTTTTTTTTAGGCAACATTATCTTATGTAACTTCTATATGTGTAAAAAAAATTAAAAAAAATAAAACATGCTCATTCAGGGGAGCAATGACGAAAATAGCAAAAAATATACACATTAACTTAAAATAGAATTAATGGGAAATAACATTTTCCCCATTCTATTCTTTCCTTCCATAAACCCTTTTTCCCCGTATAAGATTAACACCGAACATTTAAAGTGTGCAGCATGAATTAAGGGTTTATATGGGTCTATACGCACGTTACTCTTATCAAGTGAAATCAGCTTTTTGTTGCAAAATCAACCCAGTTTTTCCAGTAATTTGTGAATTTCTCAAGTCAAAGTCTATTTCTCCAGCCAATAGATACCACCTATAATCACTATGCAGTCCTCTGTTTTTGGTGCATCCCTTTTTAGTCACTACCTATTGATGGTTTATAGTTTATTTTGTTTACATTTACAAAATGTTTCAACAATTTCATCTAATTGAATAATAGCTAATATTGCACTAATTTTTCACATTTTGATTGAATGTTGTGAAACCCAGTGTACGTTAAACAAAAAAAAAATCAAAAAAAGCACTAACTCGTAAAACCAGATACAAATGTTATGTTTATTTTTATTGTTGATGTTAAAAATTGAGCTCACTTTACATACTTCGTGTACTGTTGGTGGTTGAAGCTACAGCGCTGCATCATATTCATGGTGTATTTATTTATAGTGGTACAGTCCTGTGAGGAACACGCACCTCTATAAAGTCAACTTTTTATGAGGTCAGGTTTGTGAACATGCATTTAATGTATAAGTGTTGTATTTAATTACCTTATGAAGGAGGAGAATTTAAGTTAAACCTTAAAATAACACTTCAACCTTCAGCTGGTTACAAACATGATAGAGCTACATAACGCTAACTGAATGGAAAAGGGAGAAAATATTTAATTTGATAAATAACTAAAGCTAAAATTGAGTAAAAGGTAATATATTTCTCTAATATATTAAACTCATACAAATGTGCATCACTAGTGTGCTGCCAATTCATGACTGAGGTATAAACATTGACATTTGATAATTAATTTCACTGTCTTTTTTTAGTATTGGGAATAAAAAAAAATAATTATGTGACGTTTTACTGGTGGATGGACATTTTAAATAGTGTCTTTTTCTTTTCCTCTGTCTTCAGCCACTTCATTCCGCTACAATGGTCTCTCAGTGGTTTATTTCCTGTTTCTGCTCGCTTTGCCACTGCTGCCGAACCCCAGCCTGGCCACCATGAAAGGTGAGAGGCGTTCTACAAACATACAGTGGTGGGAAAAAATTATTAGACCACCCTTGTTTTCCTCAATTTTAATGCCTGGTACAACTAAAGATACATTTATTTATATAATATAATGATAACAACAAAAATAGCTCATAAAAGTTTAATTTCAGAGCTGATATTTATCCATTTAACATGTTTTCTTGATAAAAAAAAAACAAAATCACTTCAGTTCTTACATCAATATCTGTCATTATACTGATAAAATCAGTGATTTTATTCATTCCATGTTTTTTTTTTCTGTCTGTTTTAGTCACATGGTACACACAGGAGTTAATACTGAATTGCATAACCACTGTTTTTGATGACTTTCAATGGTCTAATAATTTTTTCCTGTGTCCCTAATGTTTAGGGACGGCACATTAAGGCATTTTGGGAACCATCAAAGCAAGTCAATGTAAAATTAATATGAAAAGTATCAAAAATTATTAAATGTTTTTCCTAGATCTAATGGTTGCAGGTTTGTTTACTGTTTATTATGTGCTTTAGCGTTTCCATTCTTCAGATTTCAGTGGAATTTTCTTTTCTGTTACTCGCTGAATAAGCAGAATGAGCGCTTTTCTTTTTTTTTTTTAAATTTCGGTTCTTCTGCACAAAATATATTTTGATAATTACAGTCTTTAAGCCATCAAAATGTGTCTATTTTCTCAAAGGTGCATATGAAGTGTTCCATTTGTGTTAGCCGTCTGAACAGAAATCAAAGGAAAGATTGAAGGACTGCTGACTCAGCTTATGTGTCCTGTGTGATGTGAAACTCAGCACATATTTAAGTGACACCCGAAAGACACCTGAAAATTAAAAACACTAAAAAAAAAAACCTCACCACTTTATTCTCAGTGAGGAAATCCACAGTTCACATAATGCATTAGACATTAATGTACGTGTTTAATTAATAACCACTAAGCTGCGATTCTAGTAAGATAATCAATATAACAAAAAAGGGTAAAAGTTTAGGTGTAAATAATAAGACTGAGTCACAGCATCAGATCAAACATGTGAGTAAAACGCAAGAAAACCTTCTACCTTCTAAGTGACGTTCATTGACCTCTGATGGACCAGTAAATTACAATTGCAAAGAAACCTAATGAATCCAGTCTTTTCAACTTAAAGGGGCCATATTTATCTAAACCCTCTTTTATTGGTGTTTGGTTCGTTTATTTGTGTATTTGGACCCTAATAGATCTTAAAGTTGGAATCTGAACCTTCCAGGTGCTGCAAAGATATCTTTAGATTCATTCCAGCAAAAATCCAGTGGATTTCTACAACCTGTTTCAATTCCTTGTTAATTTGTTACGTTTTATAACTAGTTACATCACGACATTTGCACATATAAGGTCAAAACTTCTGATGAATATTTCTCTGATTATGCCGTAATTTTTTTATCCGCAGCAGCAGTTGGAGTAAAAACGAATTAACTAAAATGTTCAGTTTTTGATTGTATTAATGGAACAGAGGCAGCAGCTTTACAAGGTGAAACTGCTGACTTCCTGTGTCCCGTTTTTTTCCCAAATCAATGACATAACAGCCTCAGTTGGACTCGGATTATTTGACTCAGATATTTGTCAATTTTTATGTGTATTATTATCAGCACTCGTCATAAATTCATCATAATGATCCAGTTTTCAGCCCAAAAAACATATTTCAGTGTCCAATGTGGTCAGTCCTCCCACTGTTGAGGTTTTATATTATTATATTTATATTATTATTCTGTTAACTTTGTAGGTTTTCTGGTTTTATATCGATACTGTAATGTTTAAATATTATCAACGAGACTATGTTCAAAGGTTACAGCTTTCAAGCATCTACTTAAGGAGGAACTCCACAAACAAACTGCAGTAAAACTAGTGTTTACTCAAAATCAATGGGACAAATCCTAGTCCAATGTCATCACATGCATTAAACATGTGGAGTCTTTTTGGCTGTTTTCCTGTTGTAATTCACTCCAGCTCAGGCCAGATGTCCACCCACTGCACGAATCTTAAAAGTGCTAAAGGTCAGCGAGGGGTTGAGAGGAGGGGTCAGGAACTAACAGAACCGAGGGAGGGGTCGTGATGGACGCTGACATTCCCAGGCCTGACTCATAGAGATTTCTGTGAACTGTTCCGCCCCATTTTAAAAATAATAGCCATTATTGTAATGTATATGAAGGGGAGAGGCATTAAATCTGCAAGATATTAAAGATGAAAACATTAAACTGTAGCCTGCGCTGTGTGTTTGTTATCCTGATCCTCATTAACAACCTGCTGAGTTGAGAAAATTCTAATCAACTTTGAATTGTTCTATTGATGAGGAGTAAAAATAGATGGAAAAAGGACTTGAATTAAAGTAAGAGTAAATAAAAAGAAAAAAGGTATGTGTGCTTATCGCGTGTGTGTGCATTTATTGCATACGTGAGTGTATTGATTAGATGTATTAAAGTATCTGAACCCCTCCCTCAAAGTACTTTGTAAAGGGGATGTGGCTGGAATGGTCAAATCAATTATACATAGGCTGGTAATTACAGTGAGGAATTAAAAGATGTAACGTCAGCATTTTGACAGCATTTTTTTTTTTTGTTCGCCCCCCATCTAAAAACTGTTTGCCTTTCAGTCTGTCTTTGAAAGCCTCATAGATCCCACAGTTATCTTCATCTCCCTGATATGATCTCATTCTCCTTAAGCTAAGTGGTCAAGCGTGTGTACATCCTGTGTGTGTGTGATTATATAACTCTTATTGGGAAGCAGAAAGGTTTAAGTGAAATGAAGCTTTTAGTAAAAATCCTGAACATCAACAACACATTTGCTTGCTCAGCTAATGTCGAGCCACCTATTAATGCTTTGTAATTTCATCCATAACAGTAGACTCGGGCCACGTTGAAATTACCAGCGATATCAGTAACAAAACCAAATTTAGAATATCGAGTTATTTTCTAAAACTTCATTCAGTCAGTAATAATTTTGTTGTTTTTTTTTTCTCTTTGTTTTAATGTAAGAAAGTGTAATTTTGGCAAATTTTCCCAATTTTACTCATATTCTATTACTACCGGTAAATATTTTGTGTATTTGTAGATCCACTGTAATCTGGAAGTAGTAATGCAAATGTGTAAGAGATAAACTGAGACATAATATTGTTACAATTGCTACTATTTTTCACATTGTTCAATGTTATTCACATTTTTTTAAATGATAGTTTGCATCATAAATCCTCTGACTTCTTCTGCAAACTCTACCCTAACGCCCAGCTCATTACTTGTTTTATTTATTTTATCATGTGACGCTCTAAAGGCAGTAAATCCTTGGTTTTTACCTTTTATCTTTGTTGTTTATTGGGAGTAGAAACTTTCTTTATCAATTAAATTAGAACTGGAATTATAAATTATTAAATTAGAACAATGATAAAAATATTTTTAAAAAAGTCATATACAGTATCCAATATATGTCAGAATAACAACACTACATCTGCATCCACATGTACACACACACACACACACACAAAACAACAAAAAAGGGGTGGGTGGGTCTGCACGTATTTACTCATTAAATTAATTTTATTTATTTATTTTGGCCAATAGTGTCACAGACCTCAAAACAATACTCTGATTAGAATAAAAATATATACAAGTGAAGTACAAATACAAGAAAAATATGTTAAAAATGTACTTAAGCACAGTAATAAAGTATTTACACTTAGTTACTTCACATCTGTGTTCATTTGCAACATCAATATACAGCTGCTGTTGCTTTATTTATTTATTTACTTATACATTTACTGATTTATTCATCAGTCTGTGCGTTTTAGAGACATTGAATCGTTACCGAATGGAGTATTTGACCCTTTAAATAAATTCTTGGGTGATATTATACAAAAGGAACTTTACATTTAAATACCCCACATGCAGACTCACACATTTCACTCAAGTTGACTTATTGATCTTCAAGTACTCACATAGAGACAAAACCATTTCAATGTAAAATACTGCCAAATATCTGTGAGACAGTATTCTTCTAAAAATGTGTGGAAGTGTATATGAGGTCAATCAGTTACTGTTTCCTATAAATGTACCGGAGTACCATTAAAAGTCAAATGTCTAGTGGTGGTGCAGTCTCTGTAAGCAGAGGTATAATGTCTTCATTGGTGTCGTATTACAACAACCGATAAGAAAAATGAACTAAAAAATGAAGGAAAACATAATATGCTAAAAAAAAAAAAAATCTCATTCAATTCTACTTATAGCTGTGAAAACTCTGACACCTGAACCTCTGTATGTGTATGTTGTTTCTACTTGAACCAAAAAATGGCATAAATTTGTGGTTAAATTCATATTTTACTCTTTTTTATGATTTATATGTAGTATATCAGTAATGGTAAGACAAACCTATCTCTTAGAACACTGCCTTCATCCAGGTCATAGTGTGTTTAGGTAGTGTATGTAGGCAACTAGACTAGTGAAAAGTTTGAGATAATCTACATGTGTAAAAGATAAAATAAGGTAAAAACGACATACAAATGTGCAACATGTCAAAAATAACACAAGATGATAAAATGCAAAGAGATAACATGCCAGTGTAAGAAGTAACTACTGAAATTATCTTGCTTTCAGTTAAAAGACGTTCTAAAATTCCATTAAAGTGCAACCATATCTTCATGAAAACATCACTATATGTAAACATCATGATTTATGAACTATTGCATTAAAACGCTATCAAAATATAACATGAAAAGACTATAACTGTCATAACGTTAAGTGAATTTACTGAAAAATGTGATAGAAGTTCATTTGTTTTTTGTTTGTGTTTGGGGCTCTCACCAGGTAAAACCGGACAGTTCTTACGGTTTATCATCTACACTAGTATGACCTTCCTGACGCTCCAGTGCTTCATGCAGATCCCCTTTGCTTACATCCCTGGACATGGTAAAAAAAAAAACAAAAACAAAAACTTCTCATAAAGTAAATGGCATCAGTCCTGTGAAAAATGAAGAATAAGACTAATAATTACATGTTATTTATTCCAACACTATAAAATAATGTCTAAAATAATGATTACTGTTTATACAGGTAATGGCCCCTGGGAGGATTATCTCTACCACTTGGGCATTGTAAGGTATGGGTGTACATTTTAACAGTATTTTATTACGGGATGTATTCATGTTTTTGTTTCTGAAGAGCAGTTCAATGATAAATTCATCTGTGGGTTGGATCTTTGCTTCCAGATTCAGTTTGGTGGATGCTGGAAATGTTGTTCGTCTCTTGGCCCCAGATCTGGGCCTTTTGTTCTCTACCATCTTCATAGTGAGGCTGTGTAAAAACCTACTGCGCCCCGCCCCTCAAATTAGTCTCCATGACAACGGGATCACACACTCCAACTCCGAGGTAACCACAGTAACCCTGATACTGGAAGTTGATGAAAAAGGGGAAATTGTAGTATTTTGAGTGTAAAACTCAAACAGATACCCAACGCTTCATTAAATTATGCATGTATTCTAACCTGCTAACTGTAATACCACTTTGTACCACCAGAGGAGTAAAGAGTCACTGTTGCATCCAGTCTGACCTCAGTTCAACATGAAAAACAGGAAGTGCAGACATTTGTTGATGCATGTTTCAGAATAGTTATCTATCAAACTGAGACAGTTTTATAAAGCAACAAACCAGGTGTACTGGCTATGTTTGTACAATTCAAAACAGATTATCAGTCCAGCTGTTATAGCAAAAACATTTCATGGTGTTAATATATGGTTTTGTAGAAAGTGTTTTCTTGGAACTACGGTCTTGCTAATATCTGAGTTATAAATACAGGCCTCAAAACTAAGAGTTCCTCAAGGTAAATAAAATGTCACACTGAGAATGTTTGAGAGTTACTCAAAAACTGACCACATACATGGCATTTCCGTCTTCTCATTTCTATGTTGGTAGCTGCACATTTGAAACACCAATCAGGGACTAGCATGAAAATGGTAGATGCATGGATTTCTATGATAGTGTAGAGTTTACTGGAATAACATTAGATGTTATGAGATGCGACAGTTCAAGGTACAGTATATATCACAGTTTAGTGCAAATTTAGGAGTATGCATGGATAAATGGGACAAATCAATTAACTTTAGTTCTTGTGGTAATAAATAAGATAATCTATATCACAGGTGTCAAACATGCAGCCCAGGGGGTAAAACCGGCCTATGAGAAATGCAAAAGTGATAATGAAGATATTAACAATCAAGGATATTGAAAGTAATTTTAGGTCCATTTAATCTAAAGTGGGCCAGACCAGTAAAATGTAAAATAAAGTAAAGTAAAATAACCTATAAATAATGAAAAACTCACATTTTTCTCTCTGTTTTAGTGTTAAAAAAAGAAAGTAAAATGACACAAAATGCTTACATTTACAGACTAGCCTTTGACAAAAAATATGAATAACCTAAAAAAAATACTTGAAATGTCTTAAGAGAAGTATTTAGAATTGTACCAATATTCTTCCTGTTATTAAATGTTGAGTATTTGTAGATCCACTGTGATCTGTAAGTTGTGGTGCAGATGTTTAAATGATAAACTAAGGTGTAATATTGTTAAAATTACACTTATTTTTAAAAAGCATTTTCACACTGTTCGTATTTGTTTATGTTAAAGTACAGTTAGTAGATGTAAACATTTTCATTATGGAATTTTACTTTCTTTACTCACAAACATCAAGAAAACTTTGGACTTGACATTATTTATAACTTCTTATCCTATGATTTATATTATTTTTACTGGTCTGGCCCACTGTATGTCAGACTGTATGTGGCTCCTGAATGGAAATGAGTTTGACACCCCTGATCTAAACAGTAGATGGTAAATTTTGACTGCAACAACACCACAACCTTCTGGAGAACGCTAATTGGAATTTTTCTTTTAATCATAATCCTTCAAATTGCAGTTCATCACAATGTTAAACTAAAAACACACAGTATTGTCAGTCTGGTTCTTTCACGTTTTGCAGGAAGTGGAAACTTCAGACTCGGAGTCTGAAGCTGAAAGTGACGCAGACGGCTCATCCTTCGACAGCTCTGATGAAACCACGGTGCGCGTTGAGTCCGGTCCACCTCAGTTTGTCCAGAAGCTGATAGTGTTTGCAGCTGGACTGAGGCTGCTGTTGTCAGCCGTCATGAACACTGCAGGGAAAGTGGTGGTGACCTTACTGCTGGGGCTGGCAGGTATACGGCGCAGCAGCTGGAGTGAATGTGTGTAGCTTCAAAATGCAGAGTTTTCAACATCATTTCCTTCTGCATTTTTTTGTGTGTGTCTGTGTGTGTGTGGACAGGTATCACTCTGCCGTCACTCACCTCTGCTGTCTACTTTGGGGCGTTTCTTGGGTTGGTGTGGTGGTGGGTGTTCAGCCGCTCCATCAGCCTGCTCATCTTTAGCTCTCTATGTGTGATGATGGCCATCTTCAGTGCAGGACATCTGCTGGCTCTGTATCTGTACCAGCTGCCTCTAAGCCAGAAGCTCATCCCACCTGACGACGTCTATGCCAGGTACAGAAGTCATTCAAAGGTTAAGTTAGGCTAAAATAAAAATATTATGGTTCAATCTGATGTGGTATTAGACTGGATCCTTTGTTCTACATTTTTTTTTTGGAAAAGCTTGCAGGCCCAAACATGTTACAAGGCCTGTGACAGTATTAGCACCGGTGAGCCCAACTGAAACCATCCAGAGCACAAGTTCAACATTTAAAATCACCACTAAATAACTAACACTACATACTAAATACACATACACTACACTAAATAAATAAATAACGGGATATTAATATTTTGGTTTCTAATGTATGTGTCACTGATTTGTTTATGTTTCACAGTGTTGTAGTGCTGTAATGTATTGGTTTCTTTGTTGGATCATTTCACATGGAATTTATTTGCAAAAATGGTAAATTATTGCAAAATGCAACTAATTTGTAGAGTGGAGCCCTACATTAGTAGAATGTGGCTTCTCTGTTCAATGTTGTTTCATTTTGTTGGCTATTTCTGTTAACAGTTCAGGATGTTCCTGTGGTGTTTTGCTGTCATTGAAATTAGATACAGAATGTAAAACACATTTTCCACATTATTATTGAAATGTTTGCCCGAATTCATCTTATTTTTCTGTGCTCTCGCTCTGTAAAAACCTGATTTGTCTCTTCTTACTCTCTTCATGTCCCAGGTTGTTTGGTATGACAGGAGTCATTTGTACAAATAATTCCAACCCGTACAGTCTTGGTTTGCACACCCATGTCAGCTGGCCCGACTTTGTCAACCCTCTGGTTCTTCTGCTCATGTACTACACTCTAATGGCGCTGCTGCACAAATGGGTCCACATCACAGAGGAGGTTTGTGTTTGTTGGAGAACACTGTAAGTGTTTGATGGGATATTTATAACTCCTACTACTTATACTATCACCACTTCCCCCTCCTCTTACTTACAGAACATAGTTAATGTGTGTTCATTTTATGCTCCAACATGTTGACTCATACACATAATATAGTATTAAAATAACATTAATTACACTAGAGACTTTTAACAACTATTGTGCTCTTCAGGATACTGCTGATGGTATGGAGGCTGACAGTCCAGTAGAGACTCCAGAGGTTCCTCCCAGCTTTTCCAGAGTCCTCTACACCTCAGGAGACAAACAGGAGGTAGTGTGAAGATAACCTATATGGTATATTAGTTTTAACAATTAGTTTTAGTCTAAACAATTCAACTTGAGAAAGTGTATTCTAGGCTTTAGCATCAAATATAGTTTATATGCATATTTACAGGTTGTTTTCCTCCCATATTTCCAGCTTTTGAGCAGCACAGATGATGAAACTTATCTTCCTGATGAGGTAATTAGCTTTATGTAAAAAAGCAATCACCTTTGTGCAATGAACTGGACTCTAAAACTATTATTTTTTCCAAATGTGTGATATAATTTAATTAAGGTATCCTTATTTCCTCAGCCAGCAATATTAATAACAAGCTCTTCATGGCAAGATGTTGAAAAAAACGATCTTGGATCTCTATTAGGAGGAGCAGGGTACACGAACTGTTACCCTCCACCAGAGTATGAATGCGAAGACTCACCATCACAAGGTAAAGAAGTCGTGCTTATTAATACTATGCATTCACACTACACCTACTGAAACATCACACCTTTATTTGCTTTTACACAACTGAAATTGTCCTATGACACCAGTAGAGCATGCAATCATCATATCATTGAAATATGACCAACCTCTTTTTTTCTCTCATTTAGAATCAAAAGGTGAGGAACATATGATGGAGAGAGGGGAGGAGGTGCAGAGTCAAGTAGAGCCAGAGGATTCACCCCCCTCCTCAGGCCCCAGTGGGTTGGTCATCTTTGGACGATTGGTGCAGAAACACAGCTATGTCAGTGCCCTGATCATCATGATGGTAAAGTGCATAATACTGATTTATTAAGCTTTCACAGTTGTGTGGAAAATAATGTTTGGCTTTAGACAAAGACCAACAGTGTATAAAAATGCTTTTTTGCTGTTTGTGTGATAGAGTCGGTCTAAAAGAATTTACAACAAAATAGACAAAAAAAACAAACAAACAAACAGTAGTTACTAAGAAAAACTACACTCAAAACAGATACAGCCACATCATTCTTATTTTGTTCTTGCACTTCTTTTGCTCTTGTGTGCATTTGTGCTTTGCTGCTGTAAACCTCCCCCTTTGGGACTAATAAAGGCATAACTTATCTTACATTTTGTGTATTTTGATTGAATGCATATTTTCCATTCATTTGGAATAAAGACTACTATTAAGCTTCATGGGTGCAGTAAGATTATAATGCATAATTAAAAATGAGCAAGAGTGAGATTAACATAATACAAGTAGCTACAGCAAACAAGGCGTGGCATTATCTTGTACAGGCTGTACCAAGGGTGGGCACTTTATTTTCCTATGGGGCCATATAAGAAACTTTGACAGTTATTAAGGGGTCTGATCAATACACTTGCAGCCCTGCTCGATATATATCTCTCTATACACTTTACTGCAATATAAAAACAGTAAATCCATCAATTCAATGATAGGATGAAAATGTGGACACAGAATACAACTATTTAATGAACACTCACAAAATCACTTTGGAAAATCTGCAAAACCAGCTTCACATTAATTTTACCTAAAAAAAAAAAATATATATATATATATATATACATACACACATATATGCATCCAATTTGTTTGTTTGCATATCTCAGTTCTTTTTCTTTACCTCTGACATCAGTAAAGAAATATTTAAATGCCTTACGCTAAGTACAGAAAGTACATAAGATAAAATGTTAATTTAGGTGAACCTTCAAAATAAAAGCAGTGGTGTTGTATTGGTTGGATCTGTTATAATGATCTATACAGAGTCAGACAAAATAGTGTATATAAAGAAAAACTTATATTAATATTTCAATACCAAATTTATTTAGACATCACGAGATTAACACAAATTACTTTTGGCCTCTACATTTACCAGAGTCTGACTCTTATTTGCATTGACTTTTAATTTGCCAGTGACGTCACGTGGACCAGTCAGGGTCAGCTATTGTGCCGCGTGTGGCCCGCGAGCCTTATGAGACTGCTGTGCTGACTTTCTCCTTAGCTTAAACAGCATATTGTAACGTCACAGTTGCAGTTACTCTACATTCAAGAAAACATTATTCTTTATAATCACATCATATTCTATTTGTATGGTTAAAATTCACACGCTTCCCTTAGTCTTATGGCTAACACAGATCATTAGCATTGACTTTGGTTGCTAGCTAGGTTAGCTTAAAGGATGAAACCGTGTTAGCCAACAATTGTTTTTACAAATTATCACAGAACCCACTTCCTCAATACTATCAAAAATCCCGAACTTATGAACTTATCTACTCTTTGTTTCAGGTATGGAGCATTACCTACAACAATTGGTTGACCTTCGCCCTGCTGGTGTGGTCCTGTATTATCTGGATGATGAGGGACCGGCGCAAGTACGCCATGATGTCCGCTCCCTTCGTGGCGGTTTACGGAACCGTCCTGGTGGTCCTGGGCTTCCTGAGCGGCCTGCGCCTCAGCCGGACTGAGCTGTACCCGGGTCTGCCCATGGACGTGATAATGGACTTTGACCTGAACAGCTACCACCCTGCACCCTGTGTTCACCTGGGGGCAAAGGTAGGAGGAGAAAGGGACATTAAGTTGCAGTTTAATTAAAAAGCCTGTGAAGGTTGAAATGATAGGAAATAGGATTTTATGGAATGTAATGTAATGTAGGGCGACACGGCGGAACCCAGGACCTTATTTCCTCCCAAAATCCAAAGACATGCACTGATAGATTAATCTAAATTTCCCATAGATGTGAATGTGACTGTTCAACCCTGTCATATCTTCCTCCCCCCTATGACCAGTGATGATAAAATATTAATATTGAAGTATATCATATCACACTAATTTAATTATCAACATTATTGCATGGTTTGGTAATTTTTCTTGACAGAACAAAGAAACATCAGTAAATGTTTGACAAAAACAAAGGGGGGAAAATAACATGCACTAAAGTTAAGCATTTATTTTAGTATTTTATGTCTTGAGTATTATATGGAGTTTGGTAGTTGTTGTAATGGAGGTCAGACATGCCCAAACTCTTTTTGCTCAAGACCCAAAACTTAAATAAATTGTCTCACTTTGACCCAGACATTATGAACTTCATATAACATCTTAATTTTTCACTGGAAATTAATCTACATATATCTCTATGTCTCTAAACATAAATGAACTATTAAACTGTAAATTATCATAAACAAACACAGTTAACATACTTTAAAAATGACATAAAAAGAACAAAATTACAAAGTGACAAAAGTACAGAGCAAAGAGTCACAGTACACAACTTCAATGTTGTGTTTGGTAAACCATTTATTAAAACAAACACACGTAGAATTAATCAGGCAGAAGTACAAAATCTGTGAGGCAAAAACATGGTCAAAAATACAGGTGAGGTCAAAAAACACTACAGCCTAGATCTGAGACCAAGACAGAAATAGAAAATTAATGTAAAATGAATGATATCACCATAGATCATGGAGATTTTACCCAAAGAAACTGCACAGAAGTGAACATATTAATCAAGAAACTGAATTTCAATCAAATTCTCAAAAATGTCCAATACCATGGCCAGATGATAAAGCTTCCCCAACCCTTCACAGGCTCTGACCCTGTGTAGAGTTGCTTTTTTCCAACAGAATAGAATAGAATGCCTTTA
>JAPSES010116073.1:0-17042 GCA_029822895.1 Maxillicosta whitleyi | reverse complement strand
CAATGTATACAAAATTTGAACTTTGATCTATTTTTCCCAAAATATAACCACATCTACTAAAGATCGCTGGTGGTCTATAAATGGAATTTGGGGTAAATTCAGCCAACAATTTTGCAGCTAGAAACCTTTAAAATTTTGTCTGTTATACGTAAATAAGAAAAAAGATATTAAAACATTCATTAAAATTTTTTAACTTTGACCTACTTTGACCAAAATGTATTCACATCTATTCCTGGTCACTGGCATTCTATAAACCCAATTTAGCATGAATTCAACCAATACTTTTGCTGCTACACACATTTGTAATTTCACCCATTACGATTAAAATGGGGGGAAAAAACTAAAAATGTAAAAATTGTTTAAAATTTTTAACTTTGACCTACTTTTCCCAAAATGTAATCTGATCTATTGGATCACTGTCAATCAATCTATAAAAAACAATTCAACCAATAATTTTACTAATAGAATGTTAACAAACAAACAGAACTTTTAGCGGGAATCAGCACTTGTGTTGAACGCAGATTCCGACATAAACACCACATAAGCACAGACAAAACTTCCATATCGAACTCTTAAATGAGAGTAAAAGTGCACCCCCGTTATTATAACGGTGTAGGACAGACTGTATATTCTCACTCAGCAGCTTTGACTCAGACCCTGCTTTCAGAAAAACCTTTAAAAAGCAATAACACAATATTGAGCAGCTGTTCCCTTCAGTGGGTGTAATGAAATGTAGAATTGATCCTTCTGACCTTTTCATGCCTGTTATCATCCGATGAAATAAAAACGAAATGAAATACTGCATTAAAATAATTTGTGTAACAGGATTAAATTAGCATTACATCTAATAAATTCAACCGAGGGTTCGCCCGTACAAACCCAAGGAGACGGGGCTCGTTGCTAAAGAGAAGATCCAGCTATATTTAATACAAATCGTGTTAAGTGTTTGAAAAGGATTTGCCATAGGCAGGTGTTCCGAGCACTTTAAACCCCCATCAATCACAGATACACACCTCATGCGCCCCGACACAAACACACGTGCACACGCGCAGAAAAATCACATTGCGTTAATGTAACTGGTAGATTATCAGTCACAGAGCTTTTGATTAGGAAGCTTGTTCCGTTTCATTTTTCTCATTCCCTAATTATCATTAATCACTATTAAACGCCACATTTCGCCCACATCTGCGGCGGAGAAGCCTAACTGCGGTGGATCTCGGATTAAAAATTGCATCGGAGCATCACAACACGGCTTGTTTTGAGGAAAAAACAGATGTGCCGAGACAACAGTGAGCGAAGAACGTAACCATGATTTGTAGAAAAGTCACAGGTGGGTTAGTTCTGCAGAACCGGCCCGAGTGAGAGGGGTACGTGTGGCGGGAGGCCTCACCTCTGTTAGTTTTATGGATCTACGCTTCAGTTCATCTGCAGGACGAGGAGAAGATGGATGGATGCGCGTTTAGATGGAGAGCGTCATTTAAATGCACAGTGTAACTGAGTAACTACATGAAAAAAGTAGTTTTTTTATGCCTAAGGAGGAAGAAAAACAAAAAAAAAAAAAACACTTTTTTTTTTTTTTACTATTCATTCATGAAAGCGTTAGTACTTTTTTTTTTTTTGTTACTTAAATGTAAGGAACCAAATATGGTAACTTCAACCTTGATTTTCTACATAATAAACATTTTAGGAAAGTTTTCCAAACCAGTAAAGTCTTGTTATGTCTTCCAATAAGACACTGAGGTTTGAAGGTTTGAAACTCAGAGTGTTTGTGTGAGTGAGCTGTAAAGGGTTAAAGGCTCCCACCGTCAGCGCTGAGCACCTCTGCTCTTCCGCTATATCGACTTGCTGTCTTCATATTTCCCCACCCCTGGGGCGAGGCCAGCCATCATGCCGTAAAGAGGCTGTCATGACCCCCACCCACACTCAACACACACATATGCACACATTTACACACATACAGACACATATACACACATACACACACATATACAAACACATACACACACACTTAAACACACATATACCCACACCTACACACACACATATATACATATAAACACACATATACACACACATGCACACACACATTTACACACATACACACACATATACGCACACATACACACATATACACACATGTGTACACACATACACACACATACAGACACGTATACACACATGTGTACACACATACACACACATATGCACACATTTACACACATACAGACACATATACGCACACATACACACACATACAGACACATATACACACACTTACACACATATACACACACTTAAACACACATATACCCACACCTACACACACATATATACATATAAACACACACATACACACATATATACACACACATATATACATATAAACACACATATACACACAAATACACACACGTATACAAACATACGACATATACACACATGTATACACACACAAACACACATACTTTAGAAAGCGTTACAACAGTGTCCCTTCAGGCCCAGTTCAGTCACATAAAACCGTCTCCATTCAGCGTCGTCTCCGGTGTACGTTAAACCAAAGAAGCAGTGACAGCGGTTAGCCTTAGGCTGAACAGAACCAGAAAAGGTGGACAAAACTGGACTGCTGTTGTCAAGTGATGAGTTTGACATTTAGGCGTTTTTCTTTTTTTGTTTTTGTTTGTTTTTCTGCCCATATTTGGACAAGACAGTGAAGCTGAGGGAAAAGCAAAGCACAACGTACCTAAGCTAATGCCGAAGACATTTAGCAACAAGATGACTCACTGGAAATCATTTCATCTTTGAGTGTCACGTGTTCTCCAACATCCTGAGACGAGCAGCAGGTCATGCATTATTTAATCACATGGAAGACGTGGACGGTATTTACAGATGTCGACCAGTTCATTTTAACCTTACAGGCACTCATAGAAACACGCTAAAATTAAGAATTTTAACCTAACTGAACCTGAGAAGAATTAATTATTTCGGTGAAATGTTATTTTTTTTTTTTTTTTACGGTGTAGAAAATCAAGTTTAGTGAAGTTACCATATGTGGTTCTTTGCTCATAAGTGACAAAAATAAATTAAAGAAGTATATCTTCCTGACACCCAGCAAAGTGAAAGTTTTAGCTGTTTTGCATTAAACAACTGTCTTGATCAGAAACTGCATAATACAACAGTTTTTTTCCCCAATATATGTTTTTAAATTATTTTTATTTGTTTATTTATATTTTTTTATATAATGTCCTTTGCCTGTCACTTGCCTGATAAAGTGGTAAGATGCTTAGCATGCAAGTGATGGACCATATCATATGAATGATACATTTGGACAGAGTTTCAAGTCTTATTATCATTCAAATTGGTGAGTTTTATTAAAAATAAAAGATAGTCCCTGTACAGTTGTAAAAAAAAAAAAAAAAAAAGTGGGGGAAACCTGCTATAGAGACCAATTACTGCAGTTCTCATCTTTGGAGTGTGTACTGCTCGAGGCTATCATATCTTTGTGCCATTTAGTTTAGTTACATATGTTGTAATATAATTTATTTAATTATAATAATAATAATTCAATATTGTTTAGTTATGTTTTTCAGTATGTACTGATCTACGTATTTATTGTAATTACCGCCAAAGAGGTTATGTTTTTGCCAGGGTTTGTTTGTTAGCTTGTTAGTTAGCAAGATAACTCAAAAAGGTATGATGGATTTTAATTAAATTTTCAGGAAATGTTCGTTCTGAGACAAGGAACAGCTGATTAAATTTTGGAGGTGATCCAGATCACAATCTGGATGCAGGAATTTTTTAAAGGATTTGTTATTATTATTATTATTATTATTATTGGCGTTGTTGTAGTACTAACAAATGTCCACCAGATGGCAGTGGAACTCCCTTTTTCTCATATAGTGGCTTTAAATGTGTGACCTGAACTGTGCTGCTTGGTGGAGGTTTTTGCTCTCTGAGTGCTTTTCTAGTTTATTATTGTTTTATTTTTTATTTTATTTTATGGGTAATACTTTTTTACATTTTATACTTAACATACACACAACTTTGATATTATAATGGTCCTGAAATAAATTTAACTAGACTTTTAAGAGCCCCGTTGACCTGCTTTTATAATTCATCATAGTCTGGATAAATCTTTTTTTTAATTTTTTTTTTTTATGTTTTCTACGGAGAGGAGACGCGTATTCCGCTGCCTGCAATGTGTAACCCTCTCCACTGGATGGCACTAAATATCACACAGAATCTTTCTAGTTTGCTGTGCAGTTGGGTACATTTTGGTTTATACCCTGTATTCGAGTCAGTTAGAATATAAACATTTATGTAAATAGAAAAAGTGCTTGTTTGTAACTGTTATCATATTAATACATAGTGATTGGTTTGAGGTGTTTAAATGTGTGTAAGAAAACATTTTTTTTTCAATGTGTCACATCTTTTTGTTTTATGATACTTATTAAAACATAGAAGCGTTGCTGTTTTTTTATTTTGTTTCGGTTCAATAGAGGAACACAATGATAAATGATGTAACGCTGTATCCTTTGCAGACGGCGCCATCATCCAGTCGTGTAGCTCTTCTCTTTAGCTCTTTTTTCAGTTGTTTCTGTATCTAATTACAACCTCTATTGTCTCTTCCTTTTGCTCTGCATCTCCCTCCTTATTCACCTCCATTTGGCAGACATTTTCACTTTATTATGGCCCGCACTGGCCTTTTATTGCCCACCAGCAGCAAACTTTTGTGCAATTTGTCAGTGAGAGAGTGTGGATGAGTTCTTTTTGGCAGCCTCTGCCGCTCTCACCTAAAAATCTAATCAGATCAACGAAAGGCCCTAATCGCTTCCTCTCCTGCCTTGATTGCATTTATAGACGTTCTGTCGCGGTGCGCTCCCTCAATCGAGCATTTCATAATTACTCTCCCCTTACATTTGTTTATTTATATCCTCCAGTACAGAATGTGCCAAACCCTCTCCCAACGACTGGGGATGAGTCTTTGATGGAGGTGGAGAGACAAACACTTGAGAGCTTTTCGGAAAGATCTCAAGATCATTACCGTCCTTTTGTGCTCAAAATAAGTGCTTTACTGCTTTTATACACATAGCCGTTTGTTGCGTGTGTTTCTGAAAATGTATACTACACCCACAAGCAATGAAATGGAAGCCGTGGCTATTGAAGAGTATTGAACGTAAACTTCAATCTAAAATTCCACACTCAGCAGCATTACTGCACTGATTGTACACAGTATTGAAGGCACTATTAAGGAACGTCCATGTAAGGGTATGCTATTGTTTTGTTTTTTCTCTCTCTGTCTTTTCAGTTGTTTCTGGCAAAAACAATAATAATTTCAGTTGAAGTATCAAATTATCCAGTCCAAACATATTCATATATATACAGGTGGTCCTTGGGTTATGAATGAGTTCCGTTGCTATTATACTTCATATTAATAAAATAAAGTAAAAAATAAGATACTGTACTTACTGTACGTACAGTATACAGTACATATGTACAGTAATAGTGGATGAGACTCTGATGTCGTAAAGTCGAAATAACGTAAGTCAGGTACGAAGTAACCCAAGGACTACCTGTGTGTGCATATATATATATATATATATATGTGTGTGTGTGTTTGAAGAGCTCTTTTCCAAAATGATATAAAAGCCATTTAATTACAATGATTTTATTTTATTTTTTACAATCTGATTTTAAGATAGCATCAGGAAAATTGGAACTTAATGTTATCTGCTATTTCCATAACAATTTTAGACATTATAACATAGATTTTAGTGATAGTGATTGATTGATATTGCACTCCAGTAAAATGCTTTATTGTCATGGTAAGGTCATGTTCAACCAATAAACAATGATATTTCAATACATTCCTGCATCAAACATGCCTCCAATCCAAAGAACATCTCAAACAAAACAACTTTTCTGAGTCCAAGTAGCATTAAAATACAGTAACATTGGTAGAAATACTAAAGAAGACATCTGCTGACAGTTTGGTCTATATTTTATGTAGATTATTGCAAGAGTGCAAATTATATAATCCTTGTCTGGAGATGTTGGAGACAATAAAAACTGTCCCAAAGTCCACAGAGTTTGTTTTTTGTTTGTTTTTGTTTTTTTTACTCTATGCCAAAGACCAGGGCCAGCATATGTTTAAAAGACCCAGAGGATTTGTTTTGGCAGCCCCCCTTAATTCTTACGTTTTCTCATATGATTGTTGTTGGTTTTTTTCTTATAATTACTGGAAATATTGTGATTTTCTTCTTCTAATATGACTTTTTTCCCCCTCTATAAACACTATAACGTTATTTTCATTATTTCACAAAACTATATGATTTTATTCTCAAAATACGAGTTTCTTCTTCAGTCCTCAGTGTGTTTAATATCAGCAGGACAAAATCTTTTGTTGGGCATTTCAAGGGCTCTTGGAGGCAGTACATTAACATCTTTACCATCAACTCAAGAGTTTTTACCATGGAGATGATAGCTGATGATTGCAACCATTCAAACATACAATGCTACACCTTTGATTTGACACATTTATGTATTTAATGTCTTAGAAGAATAGTTACCAAAGAGTGTCTTTTACAAACTCCAATGTCAAAGTTAATGGGTTTTTTTGTTTTGTTTGTTTGTTTTTCTTTTTGGGAGGTTTTTTAACACATAAGCAGTATGTATGCTAACGTAAATATAGTATACTTGGTCTGTTTTTTCCCATTAAATCCTTTGTTTATCTTTCCTAAGTTTTCTTTCATGTCTTTTCTGCTCCTGTATTGTAGTAAGTGTTAGCTACTGTTAGCTTAGAAATACAGTCAGCTAACATCATGGAACCACTAGAACACAACACAGACAAACTTATGTGAATCTACTACAAAGAACCTTTACACCAAAAGCAACTTCATTCATAAAAACATGTAAAATTACATATAATTAGAAGAGAAGTGTGTAATAATTTCTGAATTCTGCGTTTGATAAGAATGGCAAAAAAGACTGGAAATGGAGAAAACACTAAGGGGCAAGGACCTCAGCTCCAAAATGATACCAATGTAAAAGTATCTTAAAGTTGTAATACCATTTTCTGCCACTAGAGCTGGCTTCAAAAAGATTTTCACTGAAATTCTTACTAAAAAAAAAAAAATACTAAGATAGCCATTTTTTCCATGACTCATTCCAGGCGTATTTGTTTTATTTAGACCCTGTCATAAGTGATCTGGTGGTCCGTATTTGTATTGCCACTTCAATGATCAATATGTAATATGTTTTGTTTTCCCTGACAGAGAGCTCAAATGTTGGGTCAGTCGATACACTCATCTAAAATGACTGTAAAATGACTGTTACTCAGCAGGGCTCAAGTTTTTAACTGAGATCAGAGAGATTTTAGTGGCAGGGATGAGGGTCTGATCTGATAAATGACACATAAAATCATTCAAATAAAAAAAATATTTATTTAATTCAGCATTCCTTAGTGCAGGTGCGTGAGACAAAGATAATGTCAGTGTTGTTTATTGTACGTCAGCGAGATTAATGTAACACACTGCAAAAAATGGGTGTCTAAAAACAAGACAAAAACCCTAAATTTAAGGAAATAACTTCTAAAAACAAGTGAAATTATCTGTCCATGCAGCAAGACAATGTCACATGACAAGATTCTTGAATTAAGGTAATTAAATCTAGAAATAAACATGTCTACAGATGTACGAACAATTAATATAAGAAATCTGCTCTTAAAACAAGATAAATTATCTAACACTTCTAAATCTAAGCTTGATTTTTTATCTTGGTAAGAACCAAATATTTGCAGTGCAGCCGCCCTCTCCTGTAATATTGTTGAAATGGGAAAATCTCAATCTTACCCAGATACAGCAATGCTATTTTTCCATTGCCTGTTCAGTAGCTATATTAATTTGATTTGCTGGTGGTAGCAGGCGCCTTCGCAACTCCTGATTCCTACCTGTTCCATTGTTACAAAAAATAGATGTGCAACTTAGTGGGTGTTAACCTGATAATTTCTCTGTGTGAAAAATATAAGGTGTGGCGTGTGAATGTGTTGAGACTTGAGAGCTCTGATGAAGTTTGATGAGGTTTCCAGTTTTGCAGTCAGTAAAATGCTGTTTAGTGTTTGGGGAATTATGGATACTGTTTGGTCCCAAAAATCTACATGGCAATAGTTACTGGTGTAGTGATCTGTGGAAAGTGGGTATACTCTCAAATAATAATAATAATAATTATTATATACTATTTTTAAGTAGTCGATAAAAACACCCTGTTTTAGAATCAGTGACGTGTAAGACTGCTCTATTTAGTTTATCAAAAAAAAAAAACATCACAAATATTTGCTCACTATTGCAAAAATAGCATGATTTGATCTGGATTAAAATAGGTTTTACTGGTCACACAAGCAGCTGCACAAATATAAATGTATTTAAAATGAGGCTAACATAGGATAACGTTAGCCTTTCATAACATTAGCCTACTCCAACAGTTTATCTATTGGGGACACCATCTTTTCTCCTCTAAATGTGCAGTCGTATGGACATTAGTTTAAAACAGTGACCGATTCTGAAACTTACCTCAACATTATGTATTCCAGGAAATATGTTTGTTCTGTCTTTCTCGTTGGTTCTCAATAATTGTGTATCTTTCAACGAGATGTGCAGTGACCTGTCATTTAATTGGGGTGGTACTAGCACCTGAGGTCCAATCAGGTTTCAGAGGTGGCCAGCACTAGTTACCTCCTCCAAGGAGGTAATGTTTTCACCTGGGTTTGTTTATGTGTTTGTTTATTTGTTAGCAAGATAACTCAAAAAGTTAACGGCTTTTGATGAAATTTTCAGGAAATGTTCGCTCTGAGACAAGGAAGAGCTGATTACATTTTGGAGGTGATCTGGATCACTGTCTGGATCCAGGAATTTTTTAAAGGATTCTCCATTAGTTATTATTGGCGTTGTTGTAGTACTAACAAATGTCCAACAGATGGCAGTGGAACTCCTGTTTTCTCATATAGTCTATGGACTTTTCTATAGACATATCTTCAATAGTTACGGAGCTACATCCTGAAGAAAACCATTACGGAAATTCCGATTTTCACGAATAACTATTCAACAAATGACGATATCTGTAATTCTAATTGCAAAGGGTATGTTTCCAGTGTCAAGAATCTAATAAAATAGAAACAAATGTGGGAGTAATATTGCGGGGTGTCTGTGCTGCTTGGTGGAGGTTTGCGCTCTCTGAGTGGTTTTGTACTTAGCAATATTTTCCTCAGTATGACCTGTCCTACTCTGCCTCTGATTGGCTCGTCAGTCCTCACGCCAATCTATTTAGTGATGACAGAAAGTACTAGCCAATTAGAGGCAGAGTAGGGCAGGTCAAATTTGCAACTTGGCTCAGATACTACTGACTGGTGGACATCAGGAGAATTTATAAGTGGGTATATGCAATACTGATGAAAAAATAAGTAGGAGTACTTCATATACTTTATACTCCGGACTCCAACGCTGACCATGACCAAAACACAAACTAGAACCCATTTCATATTCCGCTGGGCGATGTCCCGGTTCCTCTGTCCACTAACAAAATACTGTCTACAGGGAGAGCGCCTCCAGCCTAGCTTGAGAGAGCGACTATACACATAAAACAGTCAAATTCTATAAATATGAAACAGAACCTGAAACACTGCCAAGTACCGTCTAATCTATGTATTCCGGACAGATTCAACTTTTTGGCTCTAATGTCACTTTTTGTGCTCTTTGCTCTAAACACTGTGGGCTCATTTCCACTTTTTAAGTTAGAAGTCGAACATCCCGAGCACGGCCACGTATAAACATCATTAAAAGGCAGGGGTTTGGAACAGCTGGGGTGGATGAAGCATCTGTGTCAGTGAAACATTAACCTCATGCTGGGAGATGGTTTAGCTGCTCTCACCTCAGTCTGTGAAAGCAGCCTGGCCTTGGATCAAATAATGACAGAAGCCTCGCCTCTTTATGTCCCTCTTATGACTCCTATCCACATCTACACCGGGTATAAAATGTAACTAACACCAGCTCTTTCCATTAAACTGACTATCTTGGTGAATTCATGGGAGAGTTTTGATCCGGTATTGATTTTTTCTGCTTAAATCATCTGACAAGATGTAGCAGAGGCGAAGGATTAGGTGTGTGAGGGATTCTTGACATGAAGCAAGTTGGATATAGATTCTCTAGATGGGCATTGAGCTCCAAGGTTTTCAGTATTTTATGGCATCAGTCAAAAGCAAATTGTGATTTTCTTTCTCTTTTCACTGTTTTCCAGGTTCAACTGATCCACTACAATCATGAGCTGTACACAAATTATACAGAAGCTGCTAAAAGCCCCAATGGACTGGTCATAGTGTCCATATTCATGAAGGTAAGTCTCATACATATTTTTAATAAGTGCCTATCGATGTGTTGGCTGCATTCACTCAGAGGAATTGAATTTTTTTTTTTTTTTTTTGACATGTCATGACCCAACAGCTGCTGTGATTACATTTTGTAATGGCTTATATACTGGAAGTCCTAACAGAATACTAATGTTTGCATTGAACTGGAGTTTTCCAGTACATTTGAACATCATCTGCTACACTGACTAAACAACCAACTTCACTGGTTTTAATCAGTGTTAATGCACCACATGGCAGCTTCAGTACACTACACACAAGAGAAACATGTAGGGGCGAAATTAAACAAGACCTTTAATGTGTACGGTGCAGAAAGGAGTCAGTTAAAGGTGGGCTAAGTGTTTATTTGACAGTTTCTTTGTAACAACATTGACTAAAATGTAATATAATGTTCGCCCGAAATGTTGTTTTTTTTTCCTTCTAACCCTGTGAAAAAAACCAAAACATATTTAAACCATTTATTTGCCACTCTCAAAGCCTTACTGACAACCAGAGCTTCTCAACCACAGTTCAAAGGTGCATTTTCTCTGAAATTTAGTGCAAAAGTTTGTCATAACTTATACATAATGAATAGAAAAGACAGATTATTAAAGATATAGACTACATGGCATCAATCAGCTGTGCAGAGGCAGCGGCTATGCCTTCAGCGAGTGGCTTTTATACTAAGAAAGTTGTTTTTTCTGTGTTGACTTGTACTTACAACATCTCAAAGAGAAACCCCAAAGATTTTCAAATATTTTTAGCGTGACTCTTCATGCCTCGAAACATGATGTATACTGCCTCACAGCATCTTCTTTTCACACACAGTCCTTGATTCAAAACACAGATGACTGTAATAAGTTGAATTTGTTGTTTCTCTTATCCACTGACAACAAATGTCCTATGAATTTCTTTAAAGAATCTTGTAAAAATGAGGGTTCTTTTTTGCTTCTCTTGTCTCTATATTGAAGACATCTAAAGTGCATCTTTAGCTGATGCGACAACTTAAAGATTTGTCAGAATATTTATAGGGAAAATACACATGTTCAGAAAAATGGATATAACAGAAATAACAGCATCAGGGGAAGAATGTCTTTTGTTGTTTTGTTTTTACAGTAACATGAGGCATATGAGACATTCATTATAATACATAGATATTACATTATGGTGAGAAATAATAGTATAAACAGCTAATTCTGATGTTTCAAATGTTTCTATTTCATATGTACGGTGCTTAACAAATTTATTTAACCACCTCATGACAAGAAAACATAAATATTTTTATACTTTATCAAAAACTTGTTTCAAATGAACAATTCCATTGTTGTTCATTAATAAAATGACCAATTGGAATAACAAAATAGTCCTTGTTGACGAATAATAACCAAAAATGTCCATATTTTGTGTCCATCTTTGGTGAAGATAACAGTTTACATTCTTGCTGCCATTGTTTTATGTAGTTTTACACAGGAATCAAAGATAATAACTGGAATTGTGCAACTTAATAAAAAAAATAGTAATTTGTTGCTACATTTCCCTTTGCATTTTTGGAAAAGATGAAACTGGAAAATTTATGGATAGCAACAATAGTTACATTTTAGCATCAAAGATATAGTTTTGATTAAAAAAAAAAAAAAAGATCTTGCATATACTGGTGGATTAACCATTATAGAAACATAAAAAAAAAATTTATAAAACAGAAATACTGTTAAATTACAGCAGCGGTGGAAAACACCTTATACTGGATGGTGGTGGGATCATACATTTGTTAAACACTGTATGTAATATAGATTATTTCTAGGTGTGGAACAAAATATTAATACAGCAATGTATCACTACTTGACCAAAAATGTGCCTGAATTTAACTAAGCAAATGTTTCAGATCCATCCATTGTAAAATTATTGTAGTAATTAACATGTTTAAGCTGCAACAAGTTCTTTAATCCAACGATAAGCTTGTGAAAATGACAACACAATAAGTACGTGCTATAATTAAAGGTAAAAGCAGAACGAGGCTAAATATTTGAACATGGAGGGTTTTTTTTTTTGGTGATCTTATTTGTATCTTATTTCATTATCTTTATTATTAAAAGGTACCAACAGGTTAATTCTCTTGTCAGTGCCCCTGACCACGGTGCTGATGAAGTTAAGTGCCTTTAATAGCAGCTCCTGACTCCTCATGTGTACTAGGTGGTAATTAAGTGCTTCTATGAAACTGGGTACATTTTGGTACTTGGCTCTTACATGGCTTTTTAGACCCAATAATAAATGAAATACAGAGAAATTCAGACATATATACCCCTAGGATGTACCCGATGATAACCTCAGACAAATGCAAAAAAAAATTCTACTCTTGCTCTGAGCCTTCGCAAAATGAATGAATTTCAAATAAAATATTGGAGCCAAAAATAGGACCAAGATTTGGACAAGAAAAGCTCCCGAGGTGTCAGTGCATTTGATCTGGAAAACATGGCTGTAAATGGTCTCATATGTTTGCTATAAATAAAGACACTGTGTTGAATTTGTCACTCCCGGTGTTTTTTCTAACCCCGACGTTTATGGCAGATGTTTTATGAATTGGCAGTCTCATTCCAGGTTTTGTGTGTAACCCATCGTGTCCACTCAGGTTACACGCGGAACCTGCCTACTTAAAATTATATAAATGATTTTGCAACAGTGGCCATTTTTGTGAAACACTCCACATTTTATAATTAGTTTTACTCCCAAAAATGTACCTGTGAGAGAATAATGGGGTATTTGAAGTAGTAGTGAGTACTTTTTGTGTCCTTTTACCGTGTTACACCCATATTTTTGTATATAAAAAAAATAATATAAAACAATAAAAATAATTACTCTTTTATGTCCATAAAAATTTTTTTTTTTTTTTTAAATAGACCTAAAGTGCTTCCAAACTTGCTTCATAACATTAGTCTACATTAGAATTTTTAGCTTCATGTCCTGTTTTTAGGAACCAGTTTCACAGAAGCACCCGTTTCTAAGTGCTATGGGTATTATGGGAAAATTGCAGGAACTGAGTTTTCCTACGGGGAATTAAACGTAGCTTTTAACCTTTAAATGATATCACTGCTATATGATATGCGATGAGACTAATGCTTCAATTGTCATGGGAATAAGCAGAAACGTACTGAATAAGTCAAGTAGTTGAAAATGAAATATACAATATATCACATCACACTAGCACCAAATTTCAATATTTTAATTAAAATATGCAAGCGCTCAACACATCCGCCTGCCAGTGTGACTCACTTTGAGTCAGTACTTCTTTCAGTGATGCCATATGTATGTATGTGGGTGTTGAAGAGCACTAAGTGCACTAAGCTAAGACTTTTTTTTTTTCAGAAGTGTCGTTTCAGATGTAAAATCCATGAAGGTGACGCCACAATGACAGGAACAAACTCAACGTTCTTGTTTTCTACTGTTTTGGGAGACTTTAATGTTCTTCAGTTACACAGATTGTGATGTATAACAGATGATTGTCTTGGGGTTTGGCACCATGGATGTTTAATGATACCTGCATTATTGTAGTCGTGTCTTTTTAGTTACTCTGTTATTCTCGCAGCTTACAAAACTAATACACCGCAAATATTTGGTTCTAATAGAAATGTTGACTTAGCAAGACAGAAACAGGTAGGTAGGTAATTTATCTGGTTTTAAAAGCTAATTTCTTATTTTAAGTGTTCGTACATGTGTAGGCATATTTATTTCTAGATTTCTTGTCAAGTGAAATCATCTTGCTGCATGGACGGATAATTTCACATGTTTTTAGAACCTTTTTTCTCAGATTTAGTGTTTTTATCTTGTTTTTAGACACCCATTTTTTGCAGTGTACAAGGCATGCATGTATATATATATATATATATATATATATGTGTGTGTGTGCGTGTGTGTGTGTATGTGTGTGTGATATGCAACAGTTGTTTGATCAGATTCTAGTTGATCCCATTTATTTTTTAGACGGTAAACAAGCTTATTATCTGTGTTTACTTCTACTAATCGCACAGTGGCAAACATCAAATCCGTCAACAGTTGAGTTATCCTTCAACCTGCTGCTCGGTGCTCCCACTCCTTGTCCTGCGATTGTTTTGCCAGAAATCTTCTAATGGTTCAACTCAAGAACACTTCACAAACTATTAATTCTCAACTCTGTGCTTTGGATCTGTGGGGAGGGTTGGGTTAGCACCAGCACCTGCCTGTGTTTCTGTAGCGTATGTGGTTTCCATCCTGAATGAGAGGTTCGGAGATCAGAGAGGCAGTCGGCGTCCTCGATGCTGCGCGTATTAAAGCTGAAAAGTTCACCTGCTAATTAGCTCCCCAATGTCAATGGGACAAGTTAGTCTTGAAGACACAGAAGAGACGCTGACCTAGGTCAACCCTCCCCAACTCTGCTCTAAAACCAGCAGGAGAGTGAGTGGGAGGAAGTGTGAGACTGGAGCTCAACTTTGGAAGGAAAGTGCTGCAGGTCTGGTTGGAATATGGACTTCTATGGCTTTAGGAAGTGGTTTGTTACAGCTCAGTCCCAGATGTAAAAGGAAAAACTGCCAAAAGGAACACGTTCTACATTAGGATTAATAATAACTGTACGAGAAATGGAGTTTTCACTGCAAAAATCTAAATCATCACACTTAAAATATGACATAATCACCTAAAGACTGACTTTTCAGTGACATATAAGAACAAGATATATATATATATTTTTTCATTATTCAAGATCTGTTGTCTGAAAATAACTTTTTATCTCACAAGTTACTCTTTAGATGATTATGTCTTATTTTAAGTGTAATGGCAAGGCAAGTTTATTTTTATATTATATATATAAATTCAAAGTGCTTTACATGAGACATAAAAGCATCACAAGCGAGGCATAAAAAGTGAAAATTGAAAGAGGAAATAAAAAAGGATTCAAGAATAAAAGGTAAAAGATACAAAAAAAATAAAATGAATTGAAAAAACATACAAAACCAATTAAAACATATATAAAAAAAAGTTTAAGCTTAAAAGAAACTGTGGATATCTAAACTTCTGAATGTAAACTATTCGAATGTAATGAGATATTTTAATTAGAAATGAGAAAAATAAACCTGGTAAGATTTACATTTTTGGAGTGTTCATTTTATACACATGTACACACACACACACACACACATACAGTATAATAATTATTATTATTATTAATTACATTTCTATATCGCTTTTCAAATCACCCAAAGTGCTTTCCATTATTAATCCATTATTCATTCACTCTCACATTTCCCCTCTGGTGGTGGTAAACTACATTTGTAGCCACAGCTGTCCTGGGGCAGACTGATGGAGGTGTGGCTGCCAATTCACGTCTACGGCCCCTCCGACCCCCACCAAACATTCATATGCATTCATACGCCAGTGGGAGTGACACTGGAGGCAAGGAGGGTGAAGTGCCTTGCCCAAGGACACAACAGACTGATTAGGAGTAGGACTGGTTTTTTTTTTGTTTGTTTTTTTTTTACCACCAAAAATGACCCTAAAAGTTATTTGTAATGTGATTCAATAATAATTAAAAAAAATAAATAAAAAGTACGTATGGTGCAAATCAAATTTGTTTGTTGATGTCTTTGCTGTAACGTGAAAAAACTTGTCAAACATTTTAAGTGTAAAACTTTTTTTGCCAGTTGTTTCATTTTTCCACTGACTTATTCTGTTACTGGCAACATAATCTTCTTACCCTTTGTACAATGTCAGCCTGTAATGTTTGAGAACGTGACTCGCCGTACTGCCCTTCTAGTTTATCTAGCGCAGCCTTGGTCTGGACTCGACCTGACCCTCTTGACTTGGTCCTAACCGTCACAGTCTTCGTTTTCTGGGCTTCTGATTTTTCCGTGACTCACTCTTGGTTTCGTGAACCACTGGACACTTCTCATAACTGACTACATTGGATGAATCTGACTGCTTCTTTCAGTTCAGTTAAGTCAATAAGCAGAAAAGTGGTCATTAGCGTCATCTCTTTCAGAACAGACGCTCCCTTTTTTTCTTGCCTCTTAACTGACTAATGCTTCCCAAGGCCTTTTCATTTTTCCACACACTTGACTTGCATAACTATGGCTTAGACTGGCAGGGAAGGCCCCTTTTCTAGGCGGGGAGTCGTGAGTAACCATTAAAGACAGCAGTGGGTGGCGGCTTCTACAGACTGTGTGAAAACAAGGAACACAAAAGAAAGACACTGGAGTGTTTTTTTTTTTTTTTTCTGTAGCAGTGAACGAAGTATGAAAGGGCATTTCACTACAAGATTCACTCATTTGATTGCAGATTGACACAATCGCTAAAACTGCGTGGGACTTCAGTATTTGTCTCCTGTCAGATTAGGATTCGGTCATACAGCGCTCAAATATAACGTTAGGCCTTTGCTGAGCTCGAAGGGACAGACTGACTGAATCCCCTCAGGTGTTTTCATAGAAAAACGATAAATGAGAAACGGACCGAAAGTAGAAATAACTAGTGCGTTTTAAATGGCTGGTAAAGGTGTAATGCCCGCCGAGGGAACAGGTCAAAGACTGAGTAATTTCAGTAGCAGTGAGGATCAGGGAGTGGTGGTGGGGGGGGGGGGGCAAGCACAACTCTAGTTAATCAATTAGCCAAAATACGTCATGGTAATTATAGC
>JAPSES010116015.1:0-17047 GCA_029822895.1 Maxillicosta whitleyi | reverse complement strand
GATCAGAACTATTGGTGCAGTTAAATCCACTGAATGTCTCCTGGAATCAAAACCAAAGGTGGTGACGTCAAATATTGTGTGTGTGACTTTTTTTTTTTTTTTTGGCCGGGCACTATAGTAGTGGACAGCATGAGACTTAGCAAAGTTGTGATGTGTGTGAATTTTTCAGCCAAATATTTCTTTCTGTGCTCTTCCTTGTGAAAGCATTGTGTTGTTTAAGAATACATTGTTTTCTTTGCAACACATGTCAAAAACACAGGATCCATTTGTTATTTCCTGCAAATAAATGTTCTAAATATTTGAGAGAAGGTGTCAGCAGCTTTTACAATAAACCAACTCATACCTATCAATAGTAAAACCACTGGTGTCTTTACTATTCATATTCTTGTATATTTCATCCAGTTTATGTCTTTAAATTTAAGCTTCTTTGTTCTACAAATAGTTAGCAGAAGATATATTGCATGCACAGTTTGTGTCTCTCGTGTAATCATTATTTTTACTTTTGGAATTTTTATATTTACTGTTATGTTCAAGTCACAGAGGTAATGGTAATTCTGGATTAATATACATCATTGCATCCCTGCAGGTTGTTCAACAGCAAATAAAAAAGCATTTTGAGAGCGTTTTTTGGATTTTCCTTAAAGCGAAATGTTTATTCAGCAGGAATTATATTTTTGATTGGTTCTAAAATCGTAAGGTGTTTCTTTTCCTAAGCAATGACATCCATAAGTTACAGAGGACATTTAAGAATTTTCATTTCTGTATCACACTTTCCACACACTGCCCCTAGTCTCCATCTACTTCCACACACATACGACTCTACTTAAACTTCAGGGTTTTCAATCGAATGATGTTCACACTTACAGTTCAGTCCTTAAGTATTTGTGTGTTCCACTGTTACTGTGGCCAGCATATGTTGTGACAGATGGTGGGAAGGTCAGCTGGACTATGTACACTTCTGCTTGACTTTGGGGTAAAAATCTTTCATTTTGCTGATGTTAGGGATTAAAACATACAAGCACTTCCTCTTCCTCTTCTTTTTCTAGCAGGAAACTGTGGATTTTCTACAGCTTTCAGCAAGGATCTAGAAAACACATCTGGAACATTCAATCAATATCCATTTAATATAATGTCTGTTTACAGAAAACTCAAAATCATACTCATGTTTACACCTGTTTTTTCAGGTGATTGATTTTTACTTTTGTGTGTGTGTGTGTGTGTGTGTGTGTGTGTGTGCGCGTGTGTGCATGTAGTTTTTCCACAACTCCTGTCACTGATTTTGTAATATTAAAATCACAGCCACAACAGCGCTTGAAGGAGGTTTCTTGTTCTTAAATATAAACCCATTTTATTTCGATAGAATTCACAACACTAGACTGATAATCTAATACTAATTTGCCTTAAAACGAGGAACATTTAAGTTGTGCTTGTTAAAAACAGCAAATTAGTACTCGACACAGCCTAAATACTGTTAAATTAAGAAGCTGTGAGTGGTCTTACTTTTTAAACAAAAATAATCATGCATGTCTGACATTATCTAATCCATTTTTTTATGTTTTTTGCAAGGTTAATGTAGCTCATTATTCTTAATGCACCTTTAGTACCTGATTATATCCTATTCATTGTACATGCCTCTCATCTGTAGTATAGAGTTAGCTTTTGGATATTCTTTTTGTATGTTTTGTTCATCACAGCAGTTCTAGTAGGACTTTGCATGGTACTATTTTTTTCTTAAATTTGAGTGTGATATTTTTATTTTATTTTATGTTATCTTTTTTCTCATACAGTCCTGTTTGTGCTAAGTGTTTTGATGCTAAATTGCACTGAGTTGTTAAACTGATTGTCATTGTTGATGTGACAGTGACAGTAAAGATCTATTCTATTCTATTCTATTCTATTCTATTCTATTCTCTTCAATAAAAAAAAAAATAAAAAAAAAAAATAAAAAAAACGTCTTCCAAGTAAGCAAGTTCTTAATTACTGTTTTGAAATTCCTTTTTTTTTTTCAGTGAACATGCATCTAATGGTTAAACAGAGGTGGTGAAGTGTTAAAACAGCCTCTGCTAAATGTTAAAGTTTTCTGTGGAGATTTCTGCAGAACTTATTCAGACAGATTATGTGTGGACCTGGATGTCACTAATATTGTTCAATTAAATCAATGAAGATCTGCCGTGTTAAGCAATTTGGATAATTATGCTATGGAAAGTTTAAGCCATCACTGCATATACGCTGAATATTAGGAAAGTCAAACAGAAAGATGAGAGAAGAAAGTGTGACTAACATTATCTATCACTATCATTTCAGAACATGTTTGGGGAGAAACCTCCAATCCCAGAGTACAAAGTGGCAGCCATTCAGAAATCTCGCTTCATTCTGCTTCACTATGGAACCTTCAAGGCTGGCTGGGATTGGCTAATTCTCCTGGCGACCTTCTATGTGGCGGTCACAGTGCCCTATAATGTCTGTTTCACAGTGGTGGGAGGGCGGGATGAAGGGAGCACCAGTGCCCCACGGAGCCCACCCAGTGTCGGTGACATCCTTGTAGAGATTCTGTTCATTTTAGGTGAGTGAGCAGATGTGTGTATGTAAATACGTATATATTAATACCAGCAAACTGAGCCACATGCATTATTTTCATGGCACATGTTCTCATATATTTAGCTAAACCCATGTTTATTAGTCTTTGGTACATTTATTTGTGTATTTGGACACTAATAGGTCTAAAAGTTTGTATTTGAATGCTGCAAAGCTATCTTTATATTAATTTTGGCAAAAATCAAGTGGATTTCTACAACTTGTTTTGTTACATCTAATTAGTTCCATCATGACATTTGCACCTATAAGGTCAAAACTTTCAACTAACAATTCTCTCAAAGTATTTTATAATTGTTTGGTAACAGCAATGGTTGTACTCCATACTGAAAATATGGAAGGCAAATTTATTTGTATAGCACAATTCATACACATGGCAATTCACAGTGCTTTACAAAAATGGAGACAGGTTAAAAACACACAATTATAATTAAAAAGCATAAATAATAATCAATTAAACTCCAGTAAAAGATAAAAGTGCAGCTAGAACACTTTCAGTTGTTATATGTGTGTAATATTACCTAAAATGTTCAGTTGTTGGCTGAGCAGGACAGCCAATAATCTGGAGGGGGTGGGGCATCGAATGACTCGTGCATTTAAAGGGCCAGTGCTTAAAACCACTTTCTGGTGTCAGTACTCAGAACTAGGGTTGGAGATGGACCTGTGGAGTTGAATTAATGAAGGATTTAGACCCAACCAGAGCATTTACAGTTTATGTAGAACACAGGGAAATGGTTTAAAATGTATAATTCCATTAAAAAAGAAGCAAAACATCACTCCTTTAAGCTAAACAAACTATAAACTAAAATCTCTCTTGGGTTTGTTTTTGAGGCTCATGAAAAGTTGTTTAAGACTTTTTAGACTAACAGAATGACACATTATATTATGATTTTAGAGATCTGTCTTTCTGAAACTTAATGTTTTTCTTTTGGGTCTTGAGATTAAACAGTTTTGAGTTTTGGAATCACTGTTATAAAGCATGATGCATTCCTATAGATTAAACTTGATGGCATAAAAAGTAGGTAAAATAACCTCTACCTTAAACATCACTAGCAAATGTATAACATTGGCTAGTGTGTTCTTTAGTTGGAATCTCCAAGAATAAGTCAGGACTTGTGTCGGTCTAATTTTTATAAATTTGATTTAATTTGATCTGACCAGAAATAAAGTATAACTCAGTACTGAGGATCCACACCGAGGAAATGGATGCAGACATTCCAACGTGTATCACTTTTATTATCCTTTTAAGATTATCCCCAAACTATGGGCTCATCCTGTGGGCTATGTGGGTTGGGTCACCAAAAATAAACAGAAACATTCTTAAAATGTTAACTACTTACTACTAAAAAGATTTAACTTAAGGCTTCAACTGTCTAAATGAAAATAATATTTGACATTGATGCAACACTAATATGAATTAAAAAAAAAAAAAAAACAACATATGATCTACTAAAACTGTTAAATTGTCTTTGTCTTTCCAGAAAGATGCATAATTCCATTTAAAAAAGCAGAATATCACTCCTTTAATAGAGTTACTGTTTACTTTTATTCTCTGCCAATGCTAAATGAATGCCTTGGTAGTTAAGAGAAGTTTATATTTGATACTCTGTATCATGTGTTGGTCCAAAGGATTTGTTCATTACTGCATTAATTGCCCTGATGGGATGTCAGTAAAACAACACAGTGTGAGATCCTCATCATCAGTCATTCTAAAAGTTTTGTTGAAGTTTTTAATGATGCTTGCACAGCAGTAAAAGGATATGAGCCTTTTCACAATAGACCATTACATCTCATTGCTAACTCATTTCCTTGGAAACAACAGACCACTTTGTCCCCAATCTTGTCCATATAACTGTAGGAAACTAGTGTGAGTGCACTTCAATGGCTAATTTGTTGTAATGGAAATGAGTGGACACTAGCCCTGCATCAATAAACTTCTGCAATGAAATTATACAAACCACCAGCAGTTAAAAGGCTGAATGCTGTCAGTCGATATCCCATTTGTTACCTCTAATAGTCCAGCCTGTTCATCAATATGTTCACTCAGATCACAATAGTAGATTGAAGTGACATTAGGCTTCTGTTCATCTGATTTCCTCATTTATATAACCCCCTTTGATTAAGTACATGTTAAGACTCTGAACTCCATGTCTTTACCCCAGAATTATCTGATGTAGAGTTATATTTACTATCTCAGTGGTTTGAATATCACACTTTAAATATCACTTACCTCCAAACCTCCAATATCCCAGCGCTGTTGAATGCATCAACGACAAGAGTTTTAATGCTGCCATTATTCAGTCTGTTCTCATTTTAAATAATCAAGAAAAATTAAATATTTAAAGCCTAAGTGTTCATTTTGAAAGAGAATTTGATTTATCAAGTGGGTTACACTGTACCGACCTGCAAAAATTGCGAAGAGTGCTTTCTTGAGGGATTCAACATTACTGTGCAATCTAATAACTATAAGGAGTGATCTATAATTTGAAACAAACTTATTGATGTATATAAAAGATGATTTTTTAAGTTATGTCATTTCTTCATAAACAGATGTGATAATGTGTATAAGCAACAAACAAGACTTGAGTTTTAAGGAGAAGAAGGAAGATAAAGGAGGGATAAACATATATCTCAATTTTTCGTGATGATTGGTGCATATTATTTGAAAATTCTCAATCACATATCTAAAATTAAAAAAAGAATAACTTCTCAATCTCTCTCTGAGCCTAATCATAACCCTCTGATTTGCAGTTGGGTTTTTTTTTTACTTGTCTTTTTTTTGAGCAATGTAGCAGTACATGCAAAAAAGTGGAATTACAGTACATACATTGCTTTTTATATAATTTCTCCCCCATACCTAAACCACCCTCAAGGCCCTCTGAGACGAAGGAACAGCAGGAACAAGAACATTATAACAAAGTCTCTGTGCTGTAAAAAATCAATTAAGTAGAAGCAATGATACATAAAAGTATTAACTGAGGTAAAAGAAAAGAGAGAATAAATACATAAATAAAAAGTAGACATAGCTTGTGCCTACATAGATGTATCAAACGTGGAAATAATTTGTAAACAGAATGAAATCAGACAAAAAACAACACCTAAACAAACACAAAATAAAGAGTAGGGTGGAGGTGTGAGAGATCTATCTGAAGGCAGTGTTCGTAAAGATCGAAAGTAATCCAAAAAACATTGCCATTTATTACGATTTGCAGTTTTTAAGATGCATAACTCTTAAACAATATGTTAAAAATAACAGAACCCCAGAACCTTAGAATAGTAGTTTTATTTTGAAATGTAATAAGGTCCAGGTTCTGTTCAACTTTAATAATAATGACTTAAATTTAATAATTTTTCTAAGCCTTTTCAAAGCTAAAAAGCTGAAATGAGGAATGTTAAAGGTTTTTGTCTGATTTCTGAAGTGATTTTAATCACTGACACATTTTTGTCCCATATAGTCTGTTGTTATATTCTATTCTTTGTTTATGAAACATTCAATAACCATTACTCTCAACATTACCCTTAGCATTTGTGACTGACATTATTGTTTTGTCATGGTGGTAATTCTTCCCATTGGCTGCTGCTGTTGTTGTGTCTTCTCCAGACATAGTGCTGAACTTTCGAACTACTTTTGTGAGCACATCGGGTCAGGTAGTGTATGACGCTCGCTCCATCTGCGTTCACTACGTCACCACCTGGCTCTTTGTGGATCTCATTGCTGCCCTTCCCTTTGACCTGCTATACGCTTTCAACGTCAGCGTGGTGAGTCACTAATGTGTGTCTGTCTTGGTGTGTGTCTGTTAACGTTTGTGTTTATGCATTGACAAAGGGGGCAAACATCTGTGACAGATTTGCCAAGTGGGTGACTAATCAGGCTACTCAGTTTCCATTTTCTGAGGAAAGAAAAACACATAATTTAGTAATTTTCCATGCTACACATTAGAGGCAACATGCCAAGATTTGAGGCAGGAAACAATCACTCATTATGTCAAAGGCACCCCTGTGGATTTGTGAATGAACTTTAGGTGGTTTTTTTTTTTAAATCCATATTCATCCTCATTAGACAAATGGCACAGAGCCAACTTCTTTTTAGCTCACACCTTGACGGACCCATTTTCATTCATCAATACTCAAATCCTATAGGTTTTCTAAACTGTGGGCTTAATTGCCCACAATTGCAAAATGAGACTGAAATGTGTTTTGATTTGATGAACAATAGAATAATTATTGGTTATATTGAAGAAACTGTCAACTGCATTAGTAAATTAACATTATAAAGAGATGTGATAAATGCTTTAATTCTGTTTTACATTTGTCTCATGTCTGTGTGCATTAATTGCTGTTATTTGTATGTTTCTTTGCAGTACTTTGGTGTCCACCTGTTGAAAACCGTTCGGCTGCTGAGGCTGCTGCGGCTGCTGCAGAAGTTGGAGCGCTACTCCCAGTACAGCGCTGTGGTCCTAACTCTGCTCATGTCCATGTTTGCCCTGTTGGCTCACTGGATGGCCTGCGTCTGGTATTTTATAGGCCGCAAGGAGATTGAAGGTCCCGGCTCTTGGGATGTTGGTTAGTACACAATGTTTATAACCCAAACAAACACAGTGTTTGTACTATCAAAAAGCACACATTATTTATTAAGCAGAAGTACATTAAATTAAACAGCACTTTTCTTGACACTAAAGGTTAGTGTACCTCAACAACTACCAAAGATAAACCACAAAATAAGCAACAAAGCACAGATAAATATTACTGTATGGATAAAATGTTTGGATCAGCATTTAGTTTATTTAACTGATTTAAAGAGGTGATTGCAGTTTTGATTTCTTTAGTTTTCTGATAAGGACTTTAGGGAGTAAGACAGAATGTAGGTCCAGAAGTTAATATACTGTGAATGCTGTAAAATGATTCTACCTTAACATAAGTATATAAAAAGAGAATATACTAAAAATAATGAACATTAAAACTTAGCTCCAGTGTCCACATCTTACATATGAACAGAATTTTAACCTTTAGGATGCCTTTTCTGTTCAGTTACGTCTGGGGCTCCCCTTTTGCATCTTTAAAGTCACTTTCATCTTGTCTTTTATCATATGTGATAAATTCACCTTGGGATCTTCTTCTATGTGTTATCATCCCATCTATATAGTTTTAATTATTAATAATTAATTAATGATTTCTTTCAAATGAATTTAAACCAAAGTAAATACAGTTTCTGTGTAATGATCTGTACTTAGGACCTTTTGTACTTTACTGATTCTAAAAGTTTCTTTTACTGCTACCCTTATGGACAGATGTAAATGGAAGTCAGTGAAGTTACTTAAGTTTTCATGGGAGTAAAATGTTCTCATTAGATAATGACAGTAAACTGCACTCTTCAGATCTATATTCAGTATCAGTGGAATGGGAAAAGTAATTGGTAGAGCAGTATATGGTCCGTTTTCTCTTGGTAGAGAGCTTTTAGAGCCCCGTTTTGTATTTCACTCACATATTTAATTGTCACTGTGCATTTACATTGAACGTCCTGCAAATAACCTGATTCAAAATTGAGGAAATCAGCCGCATTGAAGTTAGAGAGGATAGAAAAGTTAATTGGGCTTCATAATAATATTATGAGCCTCTGTCCTTAGAAAATAATTTCATCCATTCCCAGATGTGGTTAGAATAATCTTATTGCTGCTCCTTCTTATTCAGCTTCATATAAAAGTCTGTCTAGTGCTGTTTAAAGCATTTGCACACCTTGTTTTGCTTATAACAATCAAATCACCAAAGTGTTTAAACAGACAAAGTGCCCCCACATGTCTCAATTTTCAGCACGACCGATGCCTTTAATAAGACTCAGCTTTGTTGATATTCTGCAAGTTTCTCTCAGTGGACATTTTCCAATCCTGTGGGTGATATAAAACCCCTGCAAATAACCTAACAAACCACACATAGAAAACAATGGAGGCACTTTCCAATTGAATGAACTGTAATATTTCCACTGGTGCTAGACCTGGGACTATAATTTATATCGATGTTATTTTATTCAAATTGTGTCGCAGTTATGTTTTAGGTCAAATAATGAACTGTAAATTAATGTGTTTTCAAAGCTGAGAGCCTGGTTTAGGGACACATAATGACTGAATACCCTCATTGGTTCTCTGTGTCTTATTCTCATTGTGTTCTTACTCATTTTCTGTCAGTTGCTGTCATTGTCTCAAACCCTCCCTTTCTCACCATTGATTTTTTAACCACCTACCTATTATTATCCATAAAGGCGGACTGTAACACTGTAGTCAATTCATGTCAGTGGTCTCTCAATATTCTCTTCAGCAAGATGAGAAATTAAGTGAACAAGTGAGACCAGTGTACTGTCCGACCTTTCTGTGACACCATCACATAAACAATAAAGGTCTGATATCAGCGTGTTTCAGAAGCTCGTTCTGCCCTTCAGTTGACTGGTACTGGCTTCACAGAGGTACAGTTTTTGTCAGCAGGGCCATCAATAATTCAAGGAGAGTGCAGCTGGCTGTCCATACAACCGTCCTGCTGTTTAATTTATTTATTAATTTTTTTTTTTTTTTTTGCATTACATTCATACTATGAGGAGCAGATATTGATATTGATATATCAATATGATAATTAAGAATACTGTATGATTGCACCATTTTGAGTCACCTCCAAAAACTGCCATAGGTATTGAGAGTCAGTATGAGAATTTACTTTATACCAGTGCCACACCTCTATCTTTTGCACAAGTGACAACTACAACTTAGTATGCTACTTGAACAGTTGTTCCTCAATTAGTAAAAAAGCAGCTTCTTTTTACTTTTCGGTTTTTAACAACATATATTTATACCACTGCGTCCCATTTCACAGACAATATCTTGTGACGTAACACAAGATTGCTTAAATGAAAGCTTAAATGACTGTATCTCAGCCACAGTTAGATAGAGGAGTTCAGCACCAAGGACAGCTCACTGGAACATATACAGTTCAAAATCAGAATTCAGCACCATGGACAGAGGCAGGTAAACAGTACAGGTTGTGTTTCTGGAAAAACAAAGATGATAGAATGGTTTTACTGTAGCATATGTTTTTTATTTGTTTGGTTTTTTTTTTGGTTTTATTACCCTGCCCCTTGAAGGGAAGGCAAGAGGTATTGTTTTTGGTTCAGTTTGTTTGTTTGTTTGTTAACATTCTTGTAGCAAAACTTTTTGTTGAATTTACACCAAATTTGTTTTATAGATTGCCAGTAAACAAGAATAGATGTGATTACATTCTGGGAAAAGTAGGTCAAAGTTTAAAATTTTTTAATGAATTTTTAAATCTTAAATCTTTTTAAAAAATGTTCCCCAAATTTACTTATAATGGGAGAAATTTGAAATGTCTGTAGCAGCAAAACTATTGGTTGAATTCATACCAAATTGAGTTTATATTTTGCCAGTGACCCAGTATAGGTGTGATTACATTTTGGGAAAAGTAGGACAAAGTTCAAATTTTTTATACATTTTTTACATCTCTTTTTTTCTCCAATTTATTTATAATGGGTGACATGTTTCTATAAAACATCAATTTTGTTTCAGTTACTTCAAACTTGGTACATGTATAGAGGCAACTGATATGCTGACATCAACATATGCATACATATGATAGTATCAGCTAGATTAATTGGTTTAATTAATTTAAGTTAATTGGTTTTTTGTGCCTGGCGGAGCTTATTTTTTTTTACTTTTTATGCCACCAAGTATTTTAATCTATAGAAATTAATCATGCTTTAAAATAGTGGTTCCAAAACTATTTCATTTCAAGACCTAAAAGATAAACGTTAAGTTTGAGAACCCAAGGGGGATTTTAGTTTGTAGTTTGTTTAGATTAACAACAACTTATATCAGCTCATAAAACATAAACAACTTCTTCCTTCCATATATAACAAATATTCAATTTTTTTACATTAAGAACACAAAAACGTGAACTAAGTAATCAGTAGTGCAGTGAAAGTATTTATTACTGATGGGTAGTGGAGTAGAATTATAAAGTTGTTTAAAATTAATGCAATACTCAAGTAAATCATTAAATGTCCTTGTAAAAACAGTCCTGAAGTAAAAAAAAAAAAAAAAACACACACAAAAAAACGACGCCGACTTTGCTGGTACTTAGTAAATATAAAGGTTTCTGCAAGAATGAGATTAAGCCAAACTAGGGCACGTACACTTGAATGCACTTCAGTTAATTACAAGTTCAATCACAGACTGAAACTGAAAGAGAAAGATGTCACTTATCTTTGTGATGTGTGTCATCAAAGATCCAGGCTTAATTTTAATGTGATACTACAAGAATGAAATAAATAATGCCACAGCTTTTCCTCATGACTGGTTAAATAAAAAAAAAAATGCTGTTCTTTACTTTTTGTCCTCATGGATTCAGTATAACATGTTTGTCAGGTCTACATTATGTTCGAATGGCAGAGGTTAAGACTTGTTAATGACAAAGTAATTAGGAAACTACTCAGGTGTTAAATCCTCTGATGTTGTTTGTTTAGCTGCTTGCCTGTGACTCTCCTCACAGCTCAGTTGTCTATTTGTACTTGGCAGGCTGCTTTCATTGCCTGACAGTGCACACACACAAAAAAAAAAAAACAGTAAACACAGATACTCAAGGTCAAAGTGCTGGTAGAGTGTGACAATGGAGATCAATGAAGTGATGTGTCTGAATCGAATTACTCTCTTTTGCTGTCTTTTTTCTTATTCTGTTATCAACTGTTGAGCTGTGTTTCACTGCTACACTAATTCACTTGAAAATCACTGATTTTTAACTGAGTTATCCTCATCCTTTCACTCCATATTTTCATGCTACAAAAGATTTTGGAGGTCACGAGAAAATACACATCTGTAATTTGTGTGCAGAGTCAGTTGTTGGTCGATATTGTGATGTTATGTTTTCATTTGGAAAGTATTTTAGTGTCTTGCGTGACTGAAAACTGAAATTATTTTGACTCTCTGTTCCAGAGTAATAGCCAGTAATCCCTAGCGTATAATGCCTCACATTAGAATATCTATAATTTCCCACCTTGTTTTGTGGATGTGTTTGGATTAAATAAACAAATACTCTCACACTGCAATTAAGCACAGTCACAGAGAGGTGACTTGGTGTTGATTGTTTGGCTTGAGAGTCTGGCTTCGACCGGCTCTATATGTAAAGTGTCAAGAGATAAGTTTTGTTATGATTTGGTGCTATATAAATACATAAATACAATTTGACTGAGGTGAAGGAGACGAAAACAAAGTTGTACCTGGGTTCGATCAAGCGAAAGTGAACATCAATATGAAAAAGTAAATTTGCAGAAGTTATTTATTAAGTGGGCTCATTTTTAGCTAAAGATCTCCATTTTATGGAACTGTTGTTAAAATACAACTTGTAGAAAATTCTAATTATACTTTTTACGCCATAGCCATAGCTCAAATTTGATGCTGAAAATTATATCTAAAAAATCAGGGTTATTCTATCTGTTGATTATACAATGGCCAGTGCCACTCACACAGGTGTATGAAAGTGTATGAATATCCAGTGATGGTCGGGAGGGGCTGTACGCACGAAAAACATTTTGCCCTCCTTGATATCAGTTTCTGTCGAGAACCCCATGTGTTGAATGTTTGTGTAATGCTTTAAAAATATCAGTTCACATGTTACCAAGCAGTAATTTGACATTTTTCACCTAAAAATGTTATCTCTCCAGATTTTGTTATGTATATGTATATGTAATGTTAAAGTGTTTATAAATACATACCCAAATATATATAATACATGCATAGAAGTTACTCTGCTTACACGAGAGACACTGTTGAACATGAAATATGTCCATGTGTTACCATTTGATCAGACCCACTCTCTTCACTCTGCATTTATCTCTCACTAAAAGTGAGCCAACAAAAATGATCCGATTACACAAGGACAGTAAAATCCAAACTATTCCAATATACTGACCTTGAAAGTCTAGAATCCTCCATTGAGAGCACAACTTCAGTTTACCTTCCTAGCAAATGTTTCAGATTGAACATTATGTATTCATGCAGAAATTATGTAAATACAGTTAGAATAGAATTGAACACTTTATTTATCCCACCCAATTTCACAGTTACAGCAGTATAATAAAGTGCAGAAATTCTATATAAACAACAGACAGGAAGACAGTGAGGAAAAAAAAAAGTTAAAAAAATGACATGATCACAGGGCAACAAAATGTTATTTTTGTTTTAATTAATGTTTGTGGGGACAGGGTCCTAGCACCTTAAAAACACATCACCATTGTTTCCTTCTATCCTTCCCCCTTTCTCAGCCCCTTTCAACTATTTTTTTTCTTTATTCATCAGAATCTGAATATTTAACTTCACCAGGATCTTCTTTCACAAACTGAACATGAAACCTGTCTGTCAGTATCTCCAGGTCTAGACTGGAAATCTTGTTGATCTTGGTGATGCCTTCTGTGGTTTTGTGGACAAAACATTAGATTCATCACAGTCCTGTCTGACTCAGACTGTTTAGCAGTAGACAGTACATCACGTTTTGAATTAGAACAATGCAATACAACTGTTGTTAGCTGACCTCAGGCTAAAACATAGAAAGAACTTAGACATTTAGTTAAAAAAACAATCAGGTCCTAATCGGTCTATTAAATTTATTACTGGGAACTGTCCAGGACAAACAGAACAGGAGACTGCAGCTTGTGCCGAGATCCTGTGCACTTGTTAGCATATCAATTAGAAAGCCTGTTATTTATATCAGTAAATTTATTCCTATTAAATGTGTACTAATATTTTTGGAGAGTCCATGTATATTTCAACAGTTTAGTAGCTGAGAATTTCAGTCTCAATTTTTCCATTTTATTACATATTGAACATAAGCTGCTGAAATGTTACAAGGATTTCAGAAATGCTTTGTTTAGTAGAGTTCCTATCATTTTGAAATTATCAGTTGAAATAATTATTGAGGTTTTTAGTTTGGTTTTTAATGTTAGATTAGTTTGAGTTAGTTGAAATTGTGCATGCATGAGTAGTTTTAGTTGTACTTTAGATCACACTAATTGCCTACCACTGAATTTCCTTTTTTTATATCTTTTTTATTTAATTTTAGATAACATTTTACATCAGTCTTAGTTTGTCAGGTATATAAGTATACAGTAAGTAATAAGGTAACTATAGCTACAATATATAAAAGTGAGTTTTTGTAGAGGTTGTAATCGAGGTTTATCTTCTCATCAGTAATAAACCCACTTGGCGATGTTTAAATACAGGGGATTTTCAACATCTTTTCTATCTGTGTCTTCTAGGTTGGCTCCATGAGCTAGCTAAACGTCTCGGGACCCCCTACTTGCTGTCTCCCTTCTCAACACTGATCCCAACCACAGTCAGCAGCCTCCCAGCCAATAGCAGCCAGTGGAACGTGTCAGGGTCAGAGGTCAGTGGGCAGGCCCCTTGGAACTCCAGCCAGTACTATGGAAACATATCTGGGGGTGATGCGGTGACGGGAACAGACACCGGGAGTGGAGGTAGTGGGGTTCTGGGCGGTGGTCCGTCAATGCGCAGCAGCTATGTGACGTCACTGTACTTTGCTCTGAGCAGTCTGACCAGTGTGGGGTTTGGAAATGTGTCGGCCAATACAGACTCTGAGAAGATATTCTCCATCTGCACCATGCTCATAGGAGGTAAGGATGCTCTTGTTAGTGATGCTTATCACCCTTCTCCCTTTCCATCTCAGTCCTTCACATTTGTATGCATGTCAGTGCTTCCACTCTCTTAGGGTGTGATGAGCTTTTCGTCTCAACCAAGGCACTCTCTTAGCTCATTATCCACTGACAGTAAAACAACAACATGCAGTTCAGCACATTTTGCTCTCTCTTATTTCTGAAAAATGGCTTTTTTGACACGCAGCTCCAGATATATTATTCATTTTTGGACCACTTATTTTATGGATCTTGGTAAAGTTGTACTGAGGCTGTAATAAACAGCTGTTGTTCTCTTTTTTTTTCCTGGTTATGAAATATGGAAGTAGAAAATATCTTCTCATTATCAAAATGTTCTTTTCATGAGTTGCATATATGAGTTATTAGTTTTGACTCAGCTTTATGTTTATTAGCTATATGTTTATCATTTCAGAATTTTATATTTTATACAAAATGATTGATGTTATATGTATTAATCATACATATCAGGGGTATGTATTGTTACATTTTATCATGCCAGGGTTATGGTTAATGTAATTACTTAAATACTGTGACAAATTTGAGATAACGTTATCAACTGTCAAAGCGGGATATATTGACTTTATGCATAAAATGACTGATTCAATAATTCTTTCCAAAGCTGCATCATTTATATTAAAATATATGGTCAAAATGTTTTACCAGACAGTATAAAACAAGTGTTTGTATATTTTTAGTTATACAGATTTTCCAGTTTCTTTCTTTTTTCTTTTCTTTTTTTTTTTTTTTTTTTACATTTTCTCCAATTTGAGAAAATGGTTTATTAGATTCTTCAGGGTACTAAACTTTGAGATCAGCTTTTGAATTTAAATTGCATTTTTTAAGGTCAGGAAAAACATAAAATAGCCAGCTACATCCTTGGATTAAATTAGGTCTTTGGAGTAGGTGTTAATTTCATTTTTCATAATTATGCTCTTAGGATGAAGTGTGTAAAATCCACACACCTCATCAAAACACAGACAAAGAAGCAAACAAAGCAAAACAAAAAGACTGAGAAGAGAAAAGGAGACTGCACTTTTCTTCATCCGAATTGGAGTTTTATTCTCGCACTGAATTTTGATTGGTCAGCTACCCTGAGGCACTGGATCCTAAAAAAAAAAACTGAAAGATTTTAGACATTGCATCACCCTGCCTGCATGAACAGCCATCCTAAAATAATGTCATTAGTCAAGGTCTCAGTGGATTGTGTAGGTGGACTGTGGCATGAATGCTGTTTCAGCAGCTTTACTACTTGAACAAGAATTACATTTACACAAGAGTTATATCAATGTGTACTTTCACCATTTGGAGACAAAAGCCTTAAACAGTGTTCTTCCTTTTTGTGCCTCGTCTTGTGTCAGATTGATCTCTGCTAGGTCAGCCATGATTGTCCTGCACCAGGTTGATTTTACCCTCATTTTCTTTCTCTGCCGGTTAGATCCGTCATAGTGCAGCTTTACAGACGTGATGCTGATCTATTGTGAGAGTGGTCAAACCATTTTAAATGTTGCTTCTTGATCTTAATGTGTCTCTGCCACTGCAGCCCGTCTCCTCATAGAGCTCTACACTGGATGTTTTGTCTTCTTTAGGCTAGAATATTCCACAGATCTTCCTCAGACATCATTTATGGAAAGCTTCAGTCTTATCCACATCTTCTTTAATTACTCACCAACACTCTGAGCCATGTAGTAAGACATATTTAATACTGATACTGCAGATACTAATCTTTATTTTTAGGCTTTACTGTTTTGACTTCTAGATGAGTTGAGTGTTGCTGGTTAGCTGTGTCTCTACTCAGACCAAAACTATGACAATAAAACAATAAAAAATAAAAAATAAAATCTTAATACCACACTCACACATAGGCTGCTCAGGTATTCTAATTGCTTTGAAGATTTATATATTTTTTATTTCAGTGTTTGACTGTCATTTTTTTCTTTAAAACCAGTGGTTTTTAAGTCGTTGTGGCTTATAAAGACTTCTAATAGAGCTTCCTGCTGTGCAGAGGTATTGTGAAATTTTCCTGAGTGCCACTAGATAAAAAAAAAACACTATGGCAACTCTGCAATGAAATCTGCTTTGTTCTGAATACACATTCATTTATGTCTGTTTCCCAGCACTGATGCATGCAGCGGTGTTTGGTAATGTGACGGCCATCATCCAGAGAATGTACTCACGACGCTCACTGTACCACACTCGCACCAAGGACCTGAAGGACTTCATCAGAGTTCATCGACTACCCAAGGCCTTGGAGCAGCGAATGTTGGAGTGTTTTCAGACAACATGGTCGGTCAACAATGGAATTGATGTTAGTGAGGTGAGGACATTGGAACAGGTTTTATTTATTTCAAAAGAATGAATGTGTGTGTATTTTAGTCTTTATACCCACAGAGGTCAAAGGTGACCTACATTGCCTATTCGACCATATACACATAACATGCACAAGATCAAAACACTGTTTCTCCCAGATCCAGGTGTCTCAGGCCAAAGCATACCCCCTGACTGGTATATACCTGGGGTTAAAGCGGTTTAAACCAGATTATATCCCAGCCTGGGGGTGTACTTTGGCCTGAGACACTGCTGTGGCATATACGGATATTTATAACAAACCATAAACCCATTCCCCAAATAAAAATCTAACAGAGTAAAGGAAGACTCTGCCATTTATTTCATCCAGGAGATTTATACTATACTTAAAGTAAGTGAGGAATTATGTTGTTTATTTATTCTATTAGACCCCCC
>JAPSES010115997.1:0-17048 GCA_029822895.1 Maxillicosta whitleyi | reverse complement strand
AAAGTTTGTTTATTTATTTTTTTTCTGAGTCTGCAGGATACTATTGTTCTGTGTTGTAGATAAAGAAGGTCAAATATACATCCTGTGGACCAAAACCAGTCCCCAAAGGACTCAAAGTGCAAAATTTACACAGAAGACACTGACAGACCTAAATTATGGTGCAGAAATATAGGAAAACAACTACTATTCAAATATTCATCCTATCTATTTACTTAAAAAAATGAAAAAGGAATTATTACTGATGCAGATTTTTATGCACCAACATTACATTATTATTATTATTATTATTATTATTATTATTATTATTATTATTATTATTATTACATTTTCTTTAACAGAAGTCTACAATCCTGCATATTCTATCTCATGACACTAAGTAAGAGGATGGAAAGCTATTTGATAACCTTCATGATAGACCATATAGTACGTCACTATATGTCATTATATACAATGCCTATATATACACATATACATTGCATATTAGGATTTATTATTTATTTATGTATTTTTTTGCTGCTCAATGCAATGGGATCAATAAACTCTTGTCTTGTCTTGTCTTGTCTTGTCTTGTCTTATCTTATCTTATCTAAAAGTATTTTTATGGCCACGTTTTATCTTTATAAACGAAGTTATGACAGCGTCCGGGTAAAATGTGTAGAAATTTATGAATAAAAATAAATAGTAAACAGTGAATGTTAAATAACTTCAAATACTGACTGTTACACATGAATAATGGGGTCATTCTTTGTTAATGGGTAAATTCCAATAGACTCAAAGACATTTTTAATGGCTAGTGCTACTTAGAAATCCAATTTCATCATTCAGGGCTTACACAACCCTCTATTACTGAAATAAACTCTCAATGGGCTCCCTCTAACGAATAAACCTACGGCTAAATAAAGATCAGAGGATTACCTTTGCGCAGTCGCTCTTCTCTCCTCTCTTATTTCAGGCTCATTCTCTCAGTAGGTGGTACTTCTCCTAGATAACTCATCAAGCGCAAAAAAACAGACTTTAATCGATATCTTTTCGCTTTACTTGAGCGGGGGGGATGCCCTGCCTCCACTCGGATGCGCTGGAGTCCATGGAGCCTGGCAGCGCACCCGGGGCTTCTGCCTCTGCAGCCGGGACAGAGGAACCTTTCCGGGGGGAGACGGTGCCTGAGCCGCCGATGGTGAAGGGCATGAGCTGGTTCTTTTCCCCACTGTGGAGTCCACGGTCCAAGGCACGCCGCAGGTTTGGGGACAAAATGAAAAGCGAGCAGGTCGAGGCATGGCTGGATGACCACTCCGACTTTACGAGGACGTACTTTTTACGCAGAGCTTCAGCGTAAGATTTGACTCAACTACTCTCAGTTTAATGATTGCTTATATTTGGTCAGATCATCCTACATGTACAGAATGGTAGCAGTTTTGCCTTGAACATGTCACAGTGAATCCATGCATGAATATTTGTCTCTAGGAAATAACTGATGTATTTATTGTGTTTTACTTCAGAGTCAGTGGTCCACAGCCAGAGGTGTCTCCACTGCTTCCCAGGATTCCCAGGAGCTGCTCTGACTACTCTGAACAGTCTCACCACCGAAGACCCTCCTCTCCACTCACTACCTCTCATCTGAATATTTCCACACTAAGGGACAAGCTCAAACCCTTCGCCTCCAATCTCAGTGCCCCTGAGTGGATGGATCGCTGCAGTCCAGATATATTTGGCCGTCACTCTCCTTGCTCTCCTCGTTCTTCTTTTTCTCCATGTCTACCCCTTTCTCCCATTTGCCCAGGCTCTCCAGACGTGCCCCGCTCCCCTCCTCCTCCAGCTGGTACCAATGCTCCAGTGTGTGGCCAGGGTGAGGGCTGCACATGGATGATGGAGCTCCTCAGAGGAGGCCTCAGTGGGATGGGTTCAGTGGTAGAGCTTTGCCAGGGGGGTATTTTGCACATTGGGGAGCTGCTCACTGCTGAGGGTGGCTCCATGTCTCTGGCAAAAAAGGACTGTGGTGGAAGAGTTACCCTGGAGAAGGTGATTGGCCCAACATCCATAGGGTGCTTAAATGAGCATAACCTTTGCTGCAATGCACATGTGGAGACGATGAAGACCATCATGGGATGTGTGTTTGCTACAGGGGCACCAGTGAACATCAGAAATATATCTGAGGTAAATAATGTTAGGTTAATGGTTTCTCCATGCATTTTATAAATAGCACTTCTCTAGACACAACAGACAAAAGATTTAATTTGACATAGAGTTCGGTCGTCACAAGTAGGAAGAGTTGTGGGCTCTTTAACTGAGCAATGACGTCTGTTCACTAAATTAGTCACTCATTTCCTGATAACCTGTTTTTAGAAGATGACATCCTTATTTGATAGAGTGTAGGGGGAGTGTGAGGGAAGCCCAGAGGATGCACCTGCTTTTAATCCTTTTAGAGTCGTCTTCCACTGATTAACCTTTGCGTATTGAGCCAGACACGTAGAATACCTTTCCATTACACACATACACACACCCACGCACACAAAGATGGCACAGCTGAAGGGCTTAAGGGATCTTCCAAACCAACCATCCTTTTCCTTACCATTGTGCTTAGAAGCATTACCAGCCCTTGGCCATGTTGGCAGGTAATCCCTAGTCTGCGTGGGTGTGGATGGGTAGTTCCTACTAACCTGTGGGGCACAGAGGTTACTGAGAAATGTGGGTATTCCTGGTTGGATGTGCCTAAATTTGAGTCTATCGCTGTCGTAACAAGAGTTAATACAAACTAACATATTACTCAAATGTTTTCTCTATAGTTTTCTGAGTAAGACTGATATTGCATGCTGTTAACACATTATATGCAAGGTTAACTTTATTAGCCCCAAAGGGAAACTGGGATTTTACCCATCCTAGTCATAATAATGTGTTTCCATCCTTAGGACTCCAGATATGATTCAGATGATGATCTCTCATCAAATTTTAACATTAGGACTGTTTTGAGTGTACCTATCAAGAACCATAGGGGAGAGGTAAGGTTTTATTACTTATTTTGTGTCATAATCTAAGAAAATATTACAGGAAATGTGTAATTTTTCCAGCATTTACTACATTATTGAATATTCTTTTTTGAATTTTCACACACACCTCATGTTATGCTTTGTAGCTGAGGTTATATGCAGCAACACAAGGTAAATAGTAACATAACAGTCTTGGTTTTGTGGACAGATGATAGGCGTAGTCGCAATGATCAATAAGAGAAGTAGCAGTGATGGACCAGTGTCTGCGTTTACCAGTATGGACGAGAAGGTAAGAGCAATCTGAGTCTGTACATTAAGATTATCAGTAGACAACAAATGTTTTAAATCTCATCTAATGGTCGAGCTGCTTCATTTAAATGCATATACAACACATAAATAATTAGCACATGTTCTATCTGAGCATTGTGATATCCTTACAAGTAATTACATTGTGAACCATATGTTACTAATCCTTGGGCGTCCATAAGTAATTTGATGTTTCTCTAATTGGCCAGGTCCTCTTAAATCACATGGATATCTTGGGGATGGTCCTGGACAACATCCAGCTGTATGAAAGCTCAAGACAAGAGGCTAAACGCAGTCAGGTAACACCATGATAATGATAATGGTAATTTCACTTTATGTTTAGGTGTCTGATTCATGGTTTTTGTGTTTATCCCGAACTCATAAAGACCCAAACAGTCACTGGCGACCAAAAGTATCTGTTGGTCTAAAATGTTCAATACCTGTTAATCTACTAATCCTATCAATACATGTAAATACTTGGTATAAAATTCAGTTTGTCATCTTTTCATGGTCATCAGATATGACCCATTTGGATGTTCAGAGGCTCTGTTGTTGTCATGGAAACACTGTCATCTTCTACAACATTGATTCACCAGTAAAACCCATGGAGTTGGATCAATGACAGTGGATGGAGAAACTTAAGTTAGTGATATACAGTCACAGAAATGAAATTATTAGACCACCCCTTGTTTTCTTTAATTTTGTATTTATTTTAATGCCTGGTATACATTTGTTTCGACAAATGTAACGATAGCAGCAGATGTTTTCTTGATAACAACAAAAATCACTTCAATTCTTACATCAATAGCTATGGCATTGTTCTGACAAAAACAGTGCTTTTAGACATCCCTCATTTTTCAGTCTGTTTAGTCACAATACACACAGGAGTTAGTACGTGATTGCATAACCATTGTTTTTGATTACTTTTGATGGTCTAAAAAATTTTTCCTGTGACTCTATTTTGCTGAAAAAGTCACTTTTTCTTCAGTTTTCTCTGTTTCTGATATAATAATCCTCAACTAATCTGAGTTTTTATGAACATCCACATGATCAGTAAATTAAATACTACTAATAATAATAATAAAAAAAACACAATACAAAGGATAATATTATAATAAATGGTGATAAATCATTTAAGACAGTCCCACACAAGTAACACTGGGTTTTTATGGGTTAATTTCTGTTGTTTTACTGTGCAGTTTTTTTATACACTGCTAATAAAGTGGCTGCCTGTTTTATCTGTAAATATTTGTTCATCAGGCCTTAATAGAGATGGCACAAGTGTTGTCGAAGGAGCACCATACATTTGAAGTTCTACTCAGTAAAATGGCTGCGACCATCATGCCCTTCACACATGCTCAGTACTGCACCATTTTTATCCCCAGAGAGGAACCTTCAGACAATAAAGACAAGGTAAACAATGAATTTGCCCAATTGTCTTCATTCCAAAAACCATACATCCTGCTAATGTTGTTTTTTTTGGGTGTTTAATTTTAGATTTCTTTCTCTCGAGTCATACATCTTGAATGTGAAGAGCTTGGGTCAACCTGCCAGATCTACAGAAGGTTGTAAACTTTATTGTCAGGCTTTATTTATTTACAGATTTATTTGCTCTGATATGAATCTCTAACTATAGTGCAGTAGGTTGCTACTAGTTTGCATCAACCATGGTTTAATTTTTTTTTTTTTTTTTTTTTTTTTCAGGGAACGTAACATCAGTGATCTAGACCCAAAATATGCCCTTCAAACCCTGGTCACTATGGAAACTCTTAATGTGTCTCAGACCTCTCATGAATCAATAAAGAACCTGATCTGCTGCCCTGTCAGGAATGAGAGATCTGAAAATGTCATTGGTAAGTCACTGTCTTGAATAGCATTAGTTATTATATATTTATGAGTTATTATTTACCGGTCTCAGTTTGACTCCTGGTTTCATGTTGCAGCCTGTAGCCTTGATAATGATGAAAATAACTATTTCCTTTTAGATTCAAATTAGGTTCATACTGTCCACTGAAAATATAAAGATTTATTTTATTTTTTGTCAAATAGATAGAAAAAGTTGATTTTCACCTTGACATGTTTCAGCTACCACCTGTAGTCTTCCTCTGAAGGGTCACTTGATGTTACTGCGACGTGTCATTGTCAGCATAATCATAATATGGACTGCGAAGAAGCTAACAAGTACCACCGCTTTATTAGGGAGACCATAGAAATGAGGAGGACCATGAACAGAAATGAGGGATCCTACACCTAATCCCACACCTGGGATGTCATCCTCTGTGGGAAACCAGGCAGCAGGGGGCATACTTGTCCCCTTACTTTGGGTCAAACCCGGATAAAACAGCTGATGATGACAAGTCACAGTAACAAGTGACCCTTCTCAGGACAGCTACAGGTTGTAGCCGAAACATATGAAGGGAAAAAATCTACTTTTTTCATCTGTCTGACAATAAAAAAGGAACTCTTTATGAACACAGTCTAGTTTTCTGTCTTTGTTACAGCAAAAGAACCATGAAGTCTGTCCACATTCCTAACTTATTCCAACTAAATGCATTGATGAAAATCTTTTCAGACTAGTACACACAGTTTTTATTGCCTCTACACTGCAAAAGTTCAGCTACAGCAAAGCTCCTTAAACCACCCCTGGTTAACAAAAGTTACTTGGAAAAAAGGTCAAACTGCTTCTGACATGATTTAAAATGATGCGTCTGAGGAAGTGATGGGGAGGGGAGCCCCCGAGGACATGAAAAATGCATGTGTGTATGTATGTGTGTGTCCATCCGTCCTTGAATTGTGTGTGTGTGTAGGCTGACACTCAGTCCAGTCCAAACAGGGCTCGATGTTGTGAGTTCAGATTGAACAGTGGTCAGTTTTTATAAGTTCAGAAAAACAGACATAGATCCTGTTTACGTTTCATCCAGGAGAGACATGAGGAGAACAAACAGAATCAACAATTTCTGATAAATTCGCAGCTGCAGCTTCATTTTGGATTCCAGCATGTGTGTCCTGATCCCAGAACAAAATCAATTGAAACAGCCGAATTGAATTTTAAGTTTAACCATCCTGTTCTAGTAGAGCCCCAACGTTCTCCATGTTGACATCCATTTTCCAAATGAGCTCCTGGATCGTAATAAGTTTACGATCCAGCTCAGCCAGCGTGATAGTCAGTGTTTATGGCTCTGCCCAGACCGTCAGTTCTGCCCGTTGTGGTGCCCCTTCTTGATTTTACAACAACCCAGGTGACTGGCACCACCAATTAGCAAAACTCCTGTTATCATAAAGCCAAATATATAGACGTCTTCAATGTTTTCCATGGATAATGTTGACAAACACACAGAGTCCCAAGCCTTCCGTGAATCCTGCGTGTAGCCAGCTAGTTAAGTTCCTTCAGGACAAGCCGACTCCAATCACTTGCTTTCTCATTGAAAAAATTTGCGCTGAGACACCACCCAACCAAATCCATAATTTCCAGATTCCTCTGAGGTGTAAAGTGGATCTAAAATCAGGGTAGACAAGACAAAGACAGAATGAAAATCTAAACCAAGTATCAGGTGCAAAAAGTGCCGAAATTCATATTTTAATGCTTACCCAGATAGCAAGTTGACATTGAAACGATGTTTAATCAACATTCCATTGCCAATGTTAAGTAATTGAATCAATGTCATACTTCAACGTTGATTCAACGACATGTTGCACCCAAATTTAATATTGAAACAATGTTGAAATTCCAAACAAATCTCGACGGGAAATCAATGGTACTTCAACGTCGGAGATATTGAAACAATGTTGAAGTCTCAACAAAGATAATGTGATTTCAATGCTATTTCAATTAAGCCTAAAATGCAGAATTAGGCCTACTGCAGCACGATCACGTTTCACACAACTTTATGTTGCTTTGTTTAGCTGTGTGCCAGCTGATGAATAAAGGAGCAAGAGATTCATACGAGACAGAAGCTTTTAACAGATATGATGAGCGCCTGTTGGAGGACCTTGCGGTGTATTGTGGCCTGGCTCTACAATATGCTCAGGCTGTGCAGATCACTGAGGAACGAAGGGCCAGTATAGAAGTCACACAGGAGGTGGGTAAATGACTCTCTTTTATATGTAGTGTTAATATTCTGAACTCTCAACAGCAGCGGATAAATCTTATGACTACCAAAAATACCAACAAATTAACGCTATGTCTGCAAACTATCTTTTTCTTGATAAAATTGAAACTCATAGCTGATTATTTTGACAGTTTGATAATATGTCTTACAATTGTGTCTTAGAATGTTCCCATACTGCTTCAGCTGATAGTTTACATTGTAGCTCAGTTAGCTTAACTGTCACAGTTTAGTCTGAACTGTGGATCAACAAACAGTGAGCTTAACAGATAGAAACATCACATAACAAGTAGTGCCGCGTACAACTGCACATATTGTATCTTTTGGCATTGATCCAGCTGATGTCACCATGTTTATGCAGGTGCTGATGTTAGCATACCATTTGCCTCTACATACATAAATGCCAAATTTGAAGTAAATTGAAATTAAATGGGTGTTTCATAGACATTTGACATTTTGCTCATTATAAGTAAATAGGGGAAGAAAAAATTTTTAAAAATTCATGAAAAAAAAAAAATTGACCTACTTTTCCCAAAATGTAATGGCATGTATTTTCTGTCACTGGTCATCTATAAACCAAATCTGGTATAAATTCAACCGATAGAGAGTTAACAAACAAACAAACAAACAAAACCAAAAACAATACACCTTGCCTTGCCTTCAGGGGTAATAACTTTAACCTAACTTTTATAACCCTCATAATACTCACTTGTGTAGAAGGTCCTCCAATTTGAGCATAAAGTCAAATAATAACATAATATCGTCATAAGTCTCTTACTCAAGCTCACCCATGGAGAGGAAATGCTGTTATTTCATCATGAAACACCATTATTTTCATTTAGAACTGTGTCCAGTGGTGAAAACAATCCTTCTAGGTTCTATTGGTTTGTCACTTTCTCTGTGTACATGGGCATCATTGACATAACTTCAGAGCTCTTCATTCTAAAAACTATTTATCTTTGAAATATAAAGTATATGTAGCCCCTTCTGCTGTTTGAATGTTAAAAATGTTAATGATTATGCGTGGGTGTGGTCACCTCCAGGTTCTTGCCTACCACATCACTGCTGCAGAACAGGAAATCCAAGCACTGCAGGTAATTTTAACCTTTGTTTTCACATAATATGTAAAATATGCTTTAAATCCTGCTTATCTCAGTTCATCTCGTATCCCACTTCTTCTCATTATCCATCGTCCTTCAGTGTCAGTAGTCATTTACCCACAGGTTATTTCTATAGGTCAGATTAGCTGGCTTTAACATACCACTAATGCTTAACATGCTCAAAGCTCTTACTGCACTGGTCTGGCTGCTTGTTGGTGACAAAGGCTATAATAACCTCCTCACCTGCATTAAATCTGAATGTTTCTGTCTTCTCTGCATGTGCACAGTTGGGAGTATAAAAATAAACGACATGTTTTCTATAGCTGGATATTAAACTTTTAATGACCTGTGTCCAATCCTCTGTTTTCAGGAGGCTGACATTCCTTCTTCTGACTCGCTGAACATACTAGACTTCTGTTTCTCAGATTTTGGTCTTCCAGAGGATGTGACGGCTCAGGCCACTGTTCGTATGTTCCTGGAACTCAATCTAATGCAGGAATTTAACATTGATTACAAGGTAACTGAGTTAATATCACAGAAGTGAATGATTATTTTCCCTCACTATGGATAAATGTGTAAATTAATTTAGATATTAAACATTACAGCCTGAGTACACTTCATATTTAATTGCTACTAATCTGTATGTGTGTATTTGGACAGATATTCCTTGGTAACAATGACCTTCTATTAATCTGATATTGGTTTATGTTGTTCCAAAATGACCAGTTTACATATTTTTCTTAATCAAATAGTCAGATAAGATGCTTTGGGGGCAAAAAAAAGTTGGTTTATTCTTCCTGATGTTTACATATTTTACCTTCATCTTCATCACTTTATTTTGTTCTTCCTCAGAGTCTCTGCCAGTGGGTTCTGACTGTAAAACGTGGTTATAGGAACAATGTGCCTTACCACAACTGGAACCATGCACTGAGCACTGCACAAAGCATGTTTGCCATGCTCATGGCCACAGATCAGCTCCGGGTGAGTGCAGGACGTTCTTTTACAACGCAAACATGACTAAAACTGTCATAGTCAAAGAGTTTAAGGTAATATAAGATAATGTGAGGAAGTGTTTTCTCCAGGAAATCCGGCGTCCTCTCACCATCCTAAGAAATGTACATAATAGGTTAATTGGTTAATCTGAACGGCCCATAGGTGTGAATGTTAGAGTGAATGATTGTTCATCTGTAGAAGTCAGCCCTGTGTCCAACTATTCAGGGTATATCATTTAATTGCAATTGTTTTTTATAATTGTTTGTAATTTTGTGTAATTTTGTGTATTGTCTTTGTAACGTTTTGCTGCCTCTTGGCCAGGACTCCCTTGAAAAAGAGGTTTTTAATCTCAATGGGACTTTTCCTGGTTAAATAAAGGTTAAATAAAAAAATAAAATAAAAATAAATATCCTGGTAGTAGCAATAGTAATAATAATAATAATAATAATGGATTAGATTTCTATAGTGCTTTTCAAAGCATTACATTATTACATTACTGATCCATTATTCATTCACTCTCACATTCACACACCAGTGTGAGTGACACTGGAGGCAAAGTGGGTGAAGCGTCTTGCCCAATTACATAACAGCACATGACTAGGATTCGAACTGCCAACCCTTGGCTCCAGTATGGCCGCAACCTTCTTGAAGACTGACCAGTTTAGAATGAAAATAAACATGCAGTTCAAGGAGGTTTGACTTGGAACAAACTGCCCGCAGAGATTACTGAGTGTCAAACATTTATGGTTTTTAAAGTAAAACTCAAAAATTGGATTTTAGATAATCAAACCTGTGAGCATTAGCCATCGTTTGTATATGTATTGTTAGTTTATACTCTTCCACTGCTGGAATTTTATGTATATTGGTCCTTGTATTGTTTTGATTGAGTTTTCTCTGTCTGTCTGTATTGTCCCTGGTATTGTTTGTTGAGTATTTTAATGTTGTTGTCGGGGACTGCGGATGAAATTTAGCATGCATGCTAATTCCGGCATATTTACAGTATATCACGTATGTAATGTTCATTAATATGCACTGTCCCGTCTAAATAAACCATTAAATAAATAAATAAGGGTCTTTGTCCAAATTACTCAGATGCTCGTTCTCGGTGAGTCAAAGGAAAAGATCACATTCAGGAGACGAGACATGAAGGAGGTTTTACTCCTTTCATTAACATCTACAGCTTCCATTCAGTTGCATACGCATAATGAAAGTAAACAGTTAAATATCTGCAGAATTTTAGGGAAGAATGTAATCTGAGATGCAACCAGACGCAGGACAGGAGCTCCAAAGTTGATTTAAAATCTCAACTTCTTCTATAAACAAGGTTTTCAGTTTCACCAGCACAAACTTAAACAGATCACACTGAAATATAGATATTCTCCTGGCATTTCTCACACACACAAACCGACGAGTGAAGAAAATGCAAGGGAGTAACCTACATTTTTGAGTATCCAGTGGGATGAGGAAAGCAGCCAATTTCATTTTTCTCTCATTATTTTGACAAATGAACATGTGAGAGATGATTTATGCTAAAAGAAAACCCACATATAATCAATATCATTGCTTTAATCAGAAGTGATTTAGCTGTGCAGCAGTTTAGACAGGAAGAAATTAGTTCACTTAGGGGTTCACCAGTCAATCAAAAACTCTAAAGTCTGGTATTATTGGTTAGATTTAACTACAAGTGTGTAAAAGGGGAGGTGTGATCAGAACCCCAACTCAATGACACATACAGCCTGAACTAAAACACAAACCAAACACACCCTTCACCTCATCTACAGGTCATAAATACCTGATCAACTAGAAATACAAGATGGGTGCGTTTGGCACACACCACCTCTGCTTACAGGCCTTAAAACAACTGGAGCTTTCTCACAGTCTAAGCCGTGGCCCGATAACAACACACCCATGATGACATGGGAGACTAGAGAGAGGCTTAAGCGGATCAGGCCCTAATTAACATTGGGCTGGGACTGATAGGGCTGGGGGACACCACAGCCTGCGTTCAGTGCTCAATACTTTCTGGATAACACAGGCTGCAACAGTGGAGGTGTATCTTTTCATCAAGAGCCCACAGTGAGATGAAGAAAGTGATACATTGTGGTTCTGAGAAGGATATGAGAGAGGCTGAGTGAAATTCCATTAATATATACTAGTATAAACTCTGACTGACCTATATCTGAGACATATAAGTTCAGCAATGAACAGAACAGTGTTAGAAACTGAAATCCTGGTTGGAAAAAAACATAAAATCATGGCTTTGATCCTTATTTTTCCCTTTTGTTTTGTTTCAGGCAAAAACTGACATGATTTGACATTACTTTTTTGCTTAACTTCTCCTTTGTGCTTAACTTCTCCATTGTGAGTTGTGATGTTCTTCCTGAGTTTAAATATAGAACCTGCCCTTTTCAGCAGGTGTTATTTCTTGTTATCTTTGTCTATCATCAGTACTTTACTGATATTTTGACAAAACTGTTAGAGGAATTTACTTGGCTTGAGCTGTAACCTAAAAGTCAAAGACAGATTATAACATGATCTTATTAAAACTGTAGATTTACACACTAAAAATTATCAATAATAATAATAATAATAATAAAAATTACAATACTGGGATGACAGTAGTATCATATGTGTGATGTTTATTGGTATGGAGGAAGTCTATCAAAACACTTGTTTTATCTGAAAAGAGTGTGCAGTTGTTTATCAGTCACTTCTGCATTTGGATTATAGGTAATAAACCTGCAGACCACAGGAATGATAACTCTTCATAAAAGATGCAGAAAATGCTGACTATCATTTGAAAATAAAAGGCAAATGAATGGTCTAATAGGTAAGCATGGACGACGTGTGGCGGATGGTGGTTTTACTCTACAGACGGGCAGAACGCGTCCATGCAGACTGCACTCACCCCCATGCAGAATAACGAATAATGCTGTTTTCATCGAAGCCATCACGGTCCTCATCTATCCCACCCGATGTCCAGATGGATTATGTTGACTCAGATTTCTCTCTTCGTGTTTCTCTTGTCTTTTACCGCCGATCATACTTCATCCTGCCGTGGACACCAGCTGTCGTCAAACGGTACAACAACAGAAACAGGTCGGATTATTTTCGAGGGAAATAAATGTCTATCTAATCTATGACGATGTAGCAGAAATAACACAGACTGCACAGAGAGCAGATTTAGCGCCGTCAGCTACAGACAATGCAAATGGATATTAGCAGAGATTTATGGATGCAAAGCTTCAAATTCAATCACCTTTTTCATGCACCGTCGCATCTTAGTCAACAGCCCGACGGCTCCATTATATCCCGGTTTGCGTTTAGATTATACCGCTCAGACAGACATGCCGTCCAACCCAGTCATGGAGTGGTTGGCAGTACATCACAGGGGGTTGGGATGGAGGGAGAGGAGGAGTGGCCGGTAACAAAAAGAGGAGGGGCGTGGTGGCTCCGCGAGGGCTGGCGCCATTGGACAAAATAGCAACGGTGACATTTTTAACCAATGAGAAAACAGAGAGGTTAAAGACGGAAGAGATTTAAATGTCGACGCCTCTTATTGAACAGCACGAGGGCGCCAGAGAGTAATATACCCTACATGTACGTATGTGTGAAATAAAATACATTTATAGCTCATTTATCGCTTTTTTTTACATTAAGTAATTGTCTTGATTAGAAACTGCATATTACAACAGTCTTTTCAGACATATGTATTCATTCATATTCAGAATACTTTATTAATCCCAGAGGAAATTGTGTGGTTACACTGGTTCCATGCATGTATTTAGAAAAAAGTAGTTTTCCAAGATCACAAACAATACATAAACATTGCTCTTCAGGAATCCCTTTTATCTGTCGGTTTTAATTACTAGAGATAAGGACCTCAACTGAGCACACAGACCTTTGTATTCTGTGTTATGTTGTGCTACTGTTGAACTCAGTTTAACCACTTTTTATATGGTTTGAATTGATACATGAATAAATGGGGCATATTCTGTTAGATGATCATTTGTACTTAGGAATATGTCTTCCATAACGCACCAAGAAGCTGCCGCAGAAGCTGCAGCAAGTCAAGCCGTTCTGGAAGTGTTGGAAGAACAACAAAGGGAACAACTGGAATTGCAGCGCCTGGAGGCAGAAGCAAGCAGGAAGATAGCAGCTCAAGAGGTAGAAGACCTGAAGCGACGCCAAGAAAAGGAAGAAGAAATTAAGTGGAGGATTAAAAGAGAAGAAGAGGCAGCCCAAATCAAAGCTAAACTTGAGGAAAAGTGACTTAAGATCAAGCATTTAGAAATGATGAAGGAGTTCAATACTGCACAAGCAAGAAGCAGGTGTACGACCTAGGGATAAGCACCCATGAAGAGCCTCAAAATGGACTGCGTCCTGAGATGGCAGCGGACCATCGGTCACCACATCCTGTTAGAGGTCCTCTGGTGTCTGTACCTCTAACTCCCCAACCTACAATCACATCAGCTGATCCAAGCACATTGGAGCTCAACAAGATGCTATCTGATGTAGTGAGTGCAAACCAAATACCTGTTCCTGAACCTTCGATATTCACTGGTGATCCATTGAAGTACAGCAACTGGAAACTGTCTTTTCAAACACTGGTTGATCAGAAGAATATCAGTGAAAGGGAGAAGATCTACTACCTTTGTCGGTATGTAAGTGGACCAGCCAAGAATGCCCTGGATTGTTACTTCCTTCTCAGAACCAAGTCTGCCTATGCTGCTGCAAGGGAGGTCGTAGAGGAGAGATATGGAAACCCATTCACTTTTCACTAAGGGCTACAGAGACAAGCTTCAAGCATGGCCCAGGATAGGAACCAAAGAGAGCACTAAGCTAAGGGAGTTTGCTGACTTTCTACATAGCTGTGAAGCCGCCATGATGCATATCAAAGCACTGGAGATTTTGAATGACTGCACTGAAAACAGAAATATTCTTGCAAAGCTACCTGACTGGCTAACAGCTAGATGGAACTGGAAAGTCATGGACGTGGAAGAAGAGAGTGGCCAGTTCCCAAGCTTCAGTCAGTTTGTCAAGTTCCTCACAAGAGAAGCGAAGATCGCCTGTAACCCAGTCATGTCCTTGCAGTCCCTTAAGCAAAATGAAACTGAAAGAGCAAGGCAACCAGCAAGCAACCAGCTGAGGCAGTCGACTACAAGGGCAAAGACACTTACTACAAGTTCCAGTGAGCAGACCATCAAAACATGTCTGTTCTGCAAGAAAGATGGCCATACCTTGCATGTATGCAGAAAGCTCATGGAAAAGGAAGTCGCAGACAGAGTCAAGTTCATTCTAACTTTGGTTGTCTTAAAGCAGGTCACCTCTCCAAGGCTTGTAGCAGTAAAAGTGTCTGTGGCACCTGTAAGAAGCGCCACCCTACCTGTCTGCAAGAAATGAAGAAAGGTCTCACAGTGAGCAGTCTAAAGAAACCATCACAACTTCTACTTTAAACCAAGTCATCCAGCATAAACTTGCAGAACAAAGTGCTGCAATAATTACTGTCTGGTTCTCGTCTGCCACTGCCACACACACAACCAGGAGAAGAGGTGCTCGTCTATGCTCTGTTGGATACCCAGAGCAACACAACGTTTATACTCAGTGAAGTAGCAGATGCACTGGATGCAAAGAAAGAACAGGTTAAGTTAAAACTTTCAATTGTGACCTCAAGAACCACAGTTATCCAGTCTCAAAGAGTGAAAGACCTGCAGGTTTGAGGCTTTTACTTGGACAAAAGAATCTCTTTACCAACAACCTACACATGCGACTTCATTCCCGCCAACAGAAGTCACATACCCACCAACAAAACTGCTGAGGCCTGGTCCTACCTAGAGCACCTAAAGGAACACATCACACCTCTTCAGAGCTGTGAAGTTGGTCTACTTATTGACTACAACTGCTGACAAGCCTTACTCCCAAGAGAAGTCGTTTCTGGTCTGGAAAATTAACCTTATGCGCAACGTACTGACCTGGGGTGGAGTATCGTTAGCCACAGGAGTCCCTGTGAAGAGTTTGAAGACACCATAGGCATCAGTCATTGCATAGTCATGCAAGTCATGCCAAGTGTTGATTCTTCTGTCAATCTGAAGAGTGAAGTTCGTTACGTGAACAGATGCAAAGTTAAGGTGGTCACTCCTTCCAACATTATGAAAATCCTAGAGTCAGACTTCCCAGAGAGAGCTGGACAAGACAATCCCATTTCTCAAGATGACATCAAGTTCCTGGCCAGGATGAGAGAAAACATAACCCAAAGATACAATGGTCACCTTGAAATACCATTACCATTCAAAGGAGAGAAACCTAAGTTGCCTGACAACAGGATATGTTTAGAGCACTGCTTGAAATGTGTCGAAAGGAGACTAAGAATGAAATGTACTACAAAGACTATGTGAAGTTCATGAACGATATCCTCTCTCATGGTGATGCAGAAAAAAATCCCTAACGAAGAAATAGAAAGCAGACCGGCTTGGTACATTCCACATCACAGAGTATATCATCTACAGAAACCTGGGAAAATCCGGATCGTCTTTGACTGTTCTGCAAAGTTTCAAGGACAGTGTCTCAATGACCACCTACTTACTGGACCCGATCTCACAAACAGCTTGGTGGGAGTCCTCTGCAGATTCCGAAACGATCAAGTTGCAATCATTTGCGACATCAAACAGATGTTTCACCACTTCTTTGTGAAGGCTGAAGACCAAGGTTACCTATGATTCCTGTAGTGTGGAGTGGCAACTTGGAATCTACACCATCAACCTACCTATTGTATCAAAGTCCATCTGGTTGGAGCAGCCTCATCCCCTGACTGCAGCAACTTTGGCCTAAAGCACCTGGCAGCTCAAGGACGAGGACGGTATGGTGAGGATTAGGGGTGTAACGGTTTTGAACCGAACCGGAAAACCACGGTTCAAAGTACTTCGGTTCATCTACTCGTTCTGTCATCCTGAACCGCGGTTCAGGACTGAGCACGTCATAATTCCGAGGAGCACTTGAATGCAGCATAACCTCACAAGCGAGTTGACGGCAATGACGGGCTGTCAGGAATGTGAAGGGAGAGCTGACTTTAAAGAAGGTATTAACAATTAGTGTAGGAGGTCTCTTCAAATTTTTGAATGAGACTGAGCTATTTTCAAATAAATTGTTCAATGAAACTGTCTATGGGACAGAACGGTAACGCCTCATTCACACCAAAAAGCCAAGCATACACGTATCTCACGCGTTTTTGTCCGATCTCATCCGGAAAAGTTTCAGATGCATGGAAACAGATGAGTGCTTTCACACTGACCACGCGGAGTCCGCGCGAGGTCGGTTGAGATCTGGAAAATAGAACTCGAGTCTATTTTCTCACGCGGATCTCACGCAGAACCTCATTAAAAGCAATGGAATATACACTTTTTGAGGGGTGTACCATTGAAATCAATGCTATAAACACACATTTCATGTCCACTCCATTATCTGTTTGCATTTAGAACGTCTATGTCCTGTTACGACCCTCTGTGCCCCCTCCTGGTGCCAGCCGGTCAGTGCACGGGCTTAGCTGATATCAGGTGGAGGTGGTG
>JAPSES010115979.1:0-17050 GCA_029822895.1 Maxillicosta whitleyi | reverse complement strand
TCAGTGATTCCTTTGTGATATCTATAGCACAGAAAGAAAGACAATACAATCAGAGAATAATCCACCATGATGGATGAACTGCTGTTGTTGTGGCCGGTCCGAAGTCACATGACCTGTTTTTTCTGAGTCACGCGCAGTGCACTCAGGTGGAAAAAATGGTCCATTGGAGAATGTAAACATTGCATTTTTGAGGGGTTTTTAGGGCGAAGGGCGATGTGTAACCATTAGTGACGAACTCTAGGTGTAAAATAGAGCCCTGCGGCCGTGGTTTATAAGCACTTTACCGAGACAGGTTTCATTTTGAATTTACTACCTTATGTGTCACTTTAATCATGATTAATCAAAATTGATCCATAGCAACCCTGTGATTAATCTCATTAAAAATGAATGTTTGACAGAACAAATATTACACTGTCACTGAGAATGTATTTGTTTCTATTTTATGTAGCATCCTCCTTTTATTTAATCCAGTTTATTTTCAAACTTTTTGTTTTGTGCTGCTTGGACAACCCCAAAGGCTACAAAGTCACTGCATTTTAGAAAATGCAGGAATGTGCAATAAAGACATAAAATAAAAATCATGACAAGGCATAACAACTGACAAGGACATTATTTTCTCTGACTTACCACAGATTTTTCAGAACAAAAGATGACTCTCTGCAGTATATTCCTGCTGGATTTATAGGTCAGTGTCGCTGCAGATGAGAAAACTTAACTTCATGCATAAAATCAGTGTCCCTTTAAAACGTCAAGTAGCTGCAAATATAAATACCCATTTATTTATCTTAACAAAGACAAGCTGGTGCATGCAACCTGGAATTAAACAGGTTCATTAGTGGATTGTACATGCAGCAAACAACACATGGCTGCTGAGCAACATGTTTGGTGAAAACATCTGTGAGTTTTTCAAGAGCCCAGAAAAACCAGCACAGATTGTCACCGCTGAAGGAATTAATGTGTATGAATGGATTCAGTCTCAATCCATTAAACATCCCCTGGCCCTTTGTAAATGGGCAAGTTCTACTTCCTGGGTTCATCATATTTCTCTCTATAATCCAATACAAGGTGTGTGAGCTGATGTAAAATTGCCTCTGGCAGCTCTAATAACCTTGGCAGCTTTATTACATTTATGGGCAACTTTCATCAAATGAGGGACGTACTTATTCCTTGATGTGATTAAGGTCTGCCGGTGATATCAAAAACAGAGTATCCTGATGTTTTCTAGAAAATGTGACAGATATTTTATCATTTTCACCATACCTTCGTCTTTGTTGTGTTATTGTTCGGTGCCGTGCCATTCGTCTTCTCACTGTTTTTTTCCTTTTGGGGTTTGGATTCATCGCAAGCAACCAGCTCTTACTTCATTCCACCAGATTCAGATGCCAATTAGAGATGAAGAGGCATTTCATCTCAGTATTAACAGTCACTGATTTCCTTTGTTTTCAGCCCAGAGGACAGCGCTGCCCATAGATCGAGGTTTGAGGAGAGAATAATAAAATATACTTAGTCTTCTGCTTAGCATTCACTTAAATAAACCTCCTCAATCAGCATGCATAAAGGTTTTAAGCACGAGGGCAAAGCTGTCTCTGAGTGTATTCTGGTATCCGTGCTTGTCTATAGTTTGCTTCACCTCAGGTTGTGCATATTGTAATATCCTTTAAAACTCTTACTTGTGCTGCATCATATAACCTTGACTCTCAGTTGGGTTTTTTTGTTTTCTTGCAGCAGCACAGTTTGAGGATAATGAGCTCTGTGCGCTTAGAGCAGGTGTAACCAGTACCGAAACAATACCAACACTGTTTCTGCATACGTTTAAGCATGATTATCCACACGCACTTTAGGTATTCAAAGGACTTGTTTTATTTTACTTATTGATTTTTTCGACAAGGACAAACAGGAGCGCAGAGAAATGTAAATGAGCTAAGGTTTGCCAGCAAGGACCGTTTTCATCTGTTGTCCCTTGCCAGATGTTAAAAGGTCTAAAGTAGAAAAGTCTAATAAGTAAAATAATCTACTAATAGAACCCACATGCAGAACTGGGCAACGGCTAAAATTAGCTTTAACTGTTTTAGCAAAATATGCATTTTGTAGTCTATATATCGATATTTGTATAACTGAAATATACAATAAACATGTCAACAGCACTTCAGAAAAGAACATGAAACATATATAAGTTATATGGAATCATCTGAACAGAGACATGAATACAAGATGGCCAAGCGTGAAGAAAAACAGGGTGTTTCACACAACATTTGGTATAATATAAGACAAGATTATTTAAGAAAACGTCAGAGCTCAACATGAACTAAATTATATTCTAGTCTATATGGAGGTCATATTCAATACTGACTTTTGCCTGTAGAAACCAATTAAATCTCATTTTGTCATATTTCCTGCTCATTTTTTAAAAAATATATATATATATACCTTATAGGGATCATATTTATCTAAATCCACTTTTATTGGTCTTTGGTTCATTTATTTGTGTATTTGGACCCTAACAGTTCATACAGTTTGAATTTGAACCCTCCAGGTGCTGCAAAACTGTCTTCATTTTGGCAAAAATCCAGTGGATTTCTACAACCTGTTCTAATTCCTTCTTAATTTCTTACATCTATAACTAGTTACATCACAACATTTGTACATATAAGGTCCAGACTTCTGATGAACATTTCTCAAAGTACGACTGTTTATCAGCAGCAGCGGTTGTAGTAAAAACTGAAAATATGTCCAAACTTTGAGCCGATTACTTAAACTGTTCAATTGTTGGTTGAACAGGACAGAGCAGCACAGACAAGACAACAACCTGGAGGGGGCGGGGCTTGAAGTGGCTCATGTGCATTTAAAGGGCCAGCGCTCAAAACCACCTTTCTGGTGTCATTACTGAGAAATAGGGTTTAAGATGGACCTGTGGAGTTGAATTAATGAAGAAGACGATGACAGGGAAAAATTTTAAAATACATCATTCCATTTAAAAACAAGCTAAATATCACTCCTTTAATCTAGAGACTGACATAAAGGTGTATGCTCCTTATAACCCTGTAGAAACTTAAGCCTATTCTGTTCTACTGTAGAAAAACAAATTGTGGTGGAAAAAAGTTCAGACTAACGAATTAAAAATCAGATATATATGTACATGTACTACACATTATTTCAGAATCAGTTAAAACAATTTATATCAACAAATAACCATGTCTATTATACTATGTCTATGTTACACTGATAGATTATTGTTATTAATAGTAAAGTAACCTTTAACTTTTGTAATGTACTTTTATTTATTTATTTTTTTTGAAGACAAATCACAGTATTATGGGATGCCCATTTTCTGAACCTGCTTTGTCCTCACTAGAGTCATGGGGCTCTCTGGAGTCTATCTCAGCTACATAAGGGCAAAGGTGGGGTACCCCCTGGACATGTGACCAGTTCATCACAGGGCTGAACATATACAGACAAACAATCACTGTCACATTCACACTTTAATGAACCCATTAACCTGTCAGTGCATGTGTTTGGATGGTAGGTGGAAGCCAGAGAGAACCCACACAGACATGTGGAAAACATGCAAACCCCACACAGAAAGGTCCCACCCCCATTAACTGGTGATGGAATTGAACCCAGGACCTTCTTGCTGTGAGGCACTGCACCACCGTGTCGCTCAGTAGATGTTTATGTATATATTAAATATGAGCAGGCTGATGTAATTGTTACAACCGCTCCAGCTCAGATGATGAATGTCCACATTTCTGGGTCGTATCAGAGCAACAGCATCTGTTCACAGAGCGGCTCAGACTCTGTCTTCTCCCCCAGATGCCTGACCCCACACCATCGCTTCCTCTTCATTTATATGAAGCCCATACTTTTTAAAGTTTCTTGTCCAGTCAGCTCTTAGGAACAGTTTTCTCTGTTCCACTCTTGGCTACATCTTGTTATTTCAGACAGATAATAGAGCACCGTTATGACCCCTCCACCCCACCCACCGTAGTAGTTTTGGTGACTGGCCCCTGCTATGGTTACAGCACAGTAGAATGTGCTCTGGCATCACACTAATGGAAATATTTCTGTTTTTCGTTTGTCTGAAAAATAAGAAAGAAAGCATCAAAATGCATCAAAATACCTTACCTCATCTTTCTGCAGCTTTCTGTGCAGTTGAATAAAATGATTTTGGCCAACATTGGCCAAGAGGGGGCAGTGTGCAATTAGGTGTACAGAGTCTGCACACTTTTGTTTCAGTGTATTTGCAGAGGCTACATTAGAAAGGTTCACCTTCCATTTTTTTCTATTTCTATTTTACTTTTACGACAAAAGACTTGCTAATCTTTAAACATTGTTGCAGTTCACGAGTATATTACACACACACACACACACACACAGCGAACTCTATTCATAGGGTGTTTTTTTCACGTATGGTGTCCCTGTGTTATCTTCTGACGCTTAAAATTACCATGTGTTTTACATAAATCCTCAGTGGAACCATCACGTTCTTTGAGGAATCCTCCTGAATCTGTAACGAAACACACAATGATCTATTTTTACATTTCAACACTTCAATGTTCTCTCTTTGTTTGTCAGTCTTTGCTTGTGTAAATGATGTGAAACCAGAGAAGCAGATGTCACTCACCCCTCAGTCCTGCACAGGCTGAGTGAACGTCTGTAAAAACACAGCTGCTACTGGGCCGACGACACCGGCTTCATCTCAGAGCACACACTCTGCATGAGATATCAGGGATATCAGGGGTGCAGTTATGCAAGGGCGTGCGTGACAAGGAGACATATTTATCATCTCATCCTTATTCTTTCCTCTTAACTTCCCCCAGTTGAGTCTGTAGAGTGCCAGCTCTCCAGTGATTAAGGAAAACAAACCTATAATTTCCATCATGATGTGTGGTGCCCTTTTGAGTCGTTATCATCATCAGTGTGTCAAGTGTCCTGCACACAGAGGAGTGGAGCAAGCACACAGCAGCCCTCTGTCTCAGTTCTGATGTCCTTGTCTTCAAGTTTTTATGTGTTTTAGCAAAATAGTGTTTTGACAAAAACCTTGTGCATTATCACTGCATGTGTGTGTTCTTCCCTGTGTGTGTGTGTGTGATGCTCCAGCAGTTATATAACCCTGTAGCAGAAGTGGTAGGAAGGGGGAGTTTTCCCTCCTTGACAGTAAAATTTGGTGAGGCGGCACTGTGAGAGCTGGGGGTAAATTCTGCCTGTTAATTGGACTGTGAAGGTTTTTTTTTTTTTTTTTTACTGCAGCCCACTTGTGTCTCTCGTGTTCCTCCATTCACATCGTAGATTGTAAGGTTTTAATGTATTCACATGCTGTACACCTGCACACAGCGTGGACAATAAAATGCTCTGCTATTGTTAAGTATGTGCACACAGCCCCCGTCTATTTGTATCAGTATTTAGCATTATGTTTAGGAATGTTTCTTTTTTATGTTTTAAGTGTGAGCTTTGTGAAACCCTAAGCATGCATATAGTCATATTTAGTAAATGATCAGCATGTGCACAGCTGTAAACAGTATTTATACCTTTACTGATATGTCTTTGTTTTTGCTCTGATGTGCTTTGTTTGTGCCCTGCTATTGCTGTTATAAATCTGGAATTTCTTGCCATATCTTATCTTATCTTATCTTATCTCATTTTATCTTATCTTATCAAATCTTACCTTATCTTATTTTACCTTATCTCATCTCATCTCATCTCATCTTATCTTATCTTATCTTATCTTATCTTATCTTATCTTACCTTATCTTATCTTATCTTATCTTATCTTATTTTACCTAATCTTAATGGTAATGAAAAGTGCAGAAATCTTCCATTCATTACCAGAATATCATGATAAAAATGATAAAACCTTGCCTTCCTCAGGGTCAGATTACTTCATTCTGTAATATAGGAGCATGGCTAAAGCATTAAATGGGTCACAAAACTTTACTGGGTGTGACTGGTATCTTGACTTTTACTATGGCGTTTATGAAATCCTAGTGTAAGTGTCTGTTCAGAATCACATATCATATACTACATATACAGTTTCTATACTAACGTGTGGATACTTTTGTGTTAACAGACAGTAGAATGTGTCTGCAGATACACTCCAAGTGTGAATAGTTGTCCCTTCCTGAAAGCCTCCTCAGCAGTTGGGGGCAGTTAAACTCACCTCTACTGGCATATGTGTAATACTATGAACTCTACCGACACGTACCAGTCACTGTGCATTCAACTGTGTGACATTAAATCTGCACCAACTTCTGTGACTCTGTTTACATGTAAACTAATATACTTTTTTTCCCCCTAATTCTAGAAAAGATAATATTCAGAATATATCGCTTACATGTTTGATCAAAATGAACTTTTCTTTAATATTCCTGCAGTCATGCATACACCATTAAAAATATGTTTGGGTTTATTTTTCTCATTTTATTCCTTCAAACACCATCTAGAAAAGCTTGGGGTTTGGATATTTGCTCATATTCATAAACCTGTTGGTCAGCTCCATCAGAATGTTTAGCAGTAGGGAGGTTTCTCCTTTGTTTTTTCTTACTAGAGGATCTTTGACCATAAACAGTAACCATGTGCTGTAAACTGCAGTAAAAAGTACAGATTCATTCACATTCATTTTATGAATGTGTTGTATACATGCCCAGAAAAATAATATATACATATATAAAATGAGTTGAATAATATTGGAATACTAGGTGCATGTAAACATCTTCTGTGTAATGTGCCTGTTCAACTTCTGCCATTGTCAACATGCAACTAAACTGCATTATGGGATATTTGGAATGTTGCAGTATTTACTCAGAAATACAATGAAATTCAATTCTATGGTTTGTATGGTTTCAAACATACTGAAAATATTGCATATTATTTTAAACCTACTATGTTAGCACTGAATTTCAGAAAACACCTAAGTTTGACCTTTTACAACGAATGCACTGTATTTGTTACTAATGCAACAACCCTTGTCTTCTTTCATACAATATGACTCCCAAATTCCAGAATTTGAAGTACAAGCCGAGTACAGAGGAGTAACATCTAACTGTCCCATCGAAAGGGACAATACATCAATCAGATCAGGTTAATCTGCTCTAATTCACTTACATTTCTATTTCTTTCACAGTTTCCATTAAACATACAGTTAATATCAGTTGATGTGTAATACTTTTTTTTTTTTTTTTTAACCAACCTTTAAGGTGCAGTATTTACATTTTGTGAACAAGTTAAATTTACAGACAGTTCACTTATTGTTTCTACATTCACTGGAGTTGTTTAAGATCTGAATTGTTGACTTCTCAACCTGCCTGACGGTGTGTCTACTCACGCTCCCCTGTTGTGTTCAGAGTGTTATCAGAGTTGATAGAACCGATGGCTGTGAAAACTACGAAAATAAACCTGAAGTTCTAATAAAGTGATGTGCAGCATCACACGATAGCGTTGTAATCTTTCAGTCCTGCTTCTTATCGTTGCCTTTTACAGTCTCAGAGGGTGTGTGTAATTGTTTTCCATGTTTCTGGGCTGCATCAGTAAAACACGCAGTTTGTTTTAACGCTTTGCTGCTGCTGTAAGTACCTCCATTTTGTCTCACCTTAGTGGGTATCAATCTTCAAGGATGAAACATTTCAGGAAGGATGCTTGAATTTTTTAAGGCTGATTTCATTTCCTTTGTGAGGACACTACATTACTAGCGGAAAACCCGAAGAGGATTAATGTGTAGTATGAAACTGTGTCTTCGCATACACTCATACATTTTCAAGAAAGTTGTTAAGATGAATAGCAGCCAAACACAAACACCATTTGCATCAAAAAGTGATGAAACATTGACTGGTGCTGATGCCAGATCGTGTAAAGCAGGATGAGAATGACTGGGTCATGCTTCATGAGTGTCGCTGCTGCTTCTCTTGTTCATTTCTACATACGTTACTGTATATCTCAATATACTGTATATCTAAATATTTCTCTGCACAGGGTTTTCTGTTTGCTTTAGCCTGCTAAGATTTATCACAGTAATGACGGTGCAGAGAAAGCAGCACAAAAACCCAGCACAGTTTTAAATCACTTTATACCACTGGGCATTTAGCCACTAACTGCCTCTCTTTTACACACAAAGCAGAGCAGAGGTGCTCCATCACATAAGCTGCAGCTAACTACAACAGGACAGCATGAATGGGGATTTAAGGACTTTATTAGGTACTCCCTGACCCAGAACAAGCCAGCAGTGTTCAGACTGACTGGCTTTTTCCAATTAAAGGCAGACTACCTCAGTTTTCAGGTTGGTGTTTGGGCAATTCTCTTATTGTTTGACTTTTTAGGGAAAAAAATACAAATACAGCTTTAGTATACATCAAGTCCCAAACACTGGGTCGTAACGCACAGCTGGAGATTTTATTTTGGGTAACCAAACTGATTTACATTTCCAACATGTTTGTAATAGTACTCAATTGTTGTATTATTCTGGTAATTTAATCTAGTATTAAAAGATTTGTTTGATTTCCTGTTGAGAGCAAAAAAACAAACAAACAAACAAACAAAACAAAACAAAATAAAACAGGAGAGTTAATCACATGTGACAGCTGTCATATTGGTGAAAGGAAACTAACCCCTAGAGAATGTTATACACGTTTTACTCACTTTTCATCCTTTATTTTGTAATCATTCTAGCTCCTATAATAAGTCTAAAATACACTGTACAAGCAAAGGTTAAACTCCTACTGTTAAAAACAAAATATGCCATTGAAGCCCATTAAAATCCATGTGTAATATTTTTTTTAACTACCTGATAAAAAGCACATTTTCTGTGCTTAGTGGTATGAGTGTGAGTATTTGACCTTGCTCAAAAATAATAATGCGCAGAAAATAACGATATAACATTGACATATAGCACATTGTTAGATGTAGTAAATAGAAAATAATTCTAACAATATCGTGGCATCAGAACAAACACCTGTTATTTAAAGGGTATAAATGATAGTTAGGTCAGAAGGAGGCAAAAATAAATAGCAATAACAATCTATAAAATTAGAATATAACATTAATATCAAAGTGTAGCAACTATTAGAACTGGACCTAAAGGTTCAAACAACAGCGATAAGACTGTTTTCTGGCCCTGGTTTCATTCAGTATTTATAATGTAACTATGGAACAGGGATGAGATAAAGGTTTATTTAATGAATTTAATGAAAATCTCTTCAAAACAGCAGATTTACCTGTTTAAGATGATATTTCAGATCTGGGATGTTCATCCATCCACAGATTCAGTCTTGTCATGATTTATAGATTAGACCTGAAATGGGTCATTATGGTTTATCTTTTGGGTTCCAAGGGTAAAAGTTGACAATTTATTTCTTATTGGACAGTTTTTATATGTACACACTGTCTACTGTGTAATCCTGTTACACTTACATATTAATAGATAATGGGTGTTCCTCAAAATGTATTTAGAATTAATTTAATGCTTTTACTGAACCAGAGGATTAATGAAGCATGAAAATAATGAGGTATTTGTGCTCAGGTCATTTCTGACCCACTAAAGCCGTATCTGGCTTCTGGCTGTGGTTTCATATTTACCACAAAACATGTTTTTTTATTAAAATATATATGTATGAAGGTGAAGGTGTAAGTGTCGTGAGTGCAAAGTTATGTGTGTTTCCCCAGAAGAAGATGCAGACACCTGACCTAGTTCTCATAACTTTCATAAAGTACAAGATAAAGTATGACAGAAACTCCACATTTACAGAGCTAGAGCTTATCATTCAGCAGAAATACAAGTAAAACTTAGATGACACATTCATTAGACTTTTACAATTACAAATCCACGAGTAACTCTTCTAATGGTCAATAAATTAAAATCAATAAATCCATCATTAAATTTGTTATTTCATTGTCTGGTCTCATAAATACACATGTTGAACAAACTGTAGAAGTCTAACCACAGCCACAGGAAATACAAAGGCTTGAAACTAATTTTAAGCACGAAGGACAAACTGTAAACTCTGCATGATTACAGAAAAAGGTTCACAATAAGAATGTAATGAGTCCCTTTCATTTCATCACATTTTAGCGGTTTGATTGTAGAGTGTAATAAAGGCAGACAGGCTGTCATTTCTATGGAAATTGTCAAGTGGCAGCTGGTAGTGATGTTGTTGCGGGGCTTTGACGAATCGCTCAAGGGGTTAAAGACTGCAGGCGTTAACGACAGCGCAGCGGGCCTGTGGTTCTGGCCACACTCACCACTGATGAGTTCTTATCCCAGACACCAATGACTTCCCTGGGCCCCTGTGAGCGCGCCGCTGCCTATCAGCTCCTGCAGTCATGCTGCTCTTGTAATGAGGAAAACCATAATGGCAGATTCTGCTCGGAGCATCCTCTGGCTGTGATGGCTGCACCGGAGGGCATGTGCATGCAGAGTGGGGGTGCTTCAGCTGGTGAGTAGGCTTTCCTCATTATCTAGATGTGAGCGCCATGAGGGTCGAATAACACAGAGGGTGTGGAGTCACATTAATCATGTTGTCACACATGCACAGGTCCACTCCAGAGACAGAAGTTCACACCATCACATGCTAATGCACTGAGGATGACAATAAGTTGTAACCCCCCCCCCCCCCCCCAAAGGGGCACAAGCACTGGTATCTCTCAAATGCATACTATACTTTACAGGCAGACCACCCATTTGCTGACAGGGCGTGTCACTGCAGAATAGAAAACACATTCCCTTTGTGAGATAGTTCTATAAATTAGTCCAAATGAGTAACATATTTTAAATTATTTTTATTATTTCACCAATAATTATCCATATGATTGAATGTGCATTCACTTGATCCAGCTGCCTGACTCTGAACACTCGCTGTGATGCAAATTATTATGTGAACACAAAAGCAGGGTGATGTTTTGACTGGCGAAGCGAAAGAAGACCCAGTGCACCCCCCCCCCCCACACACACACACACACACACACACACACTGACTGTCCACTATTCATCTCAATTCACACTATTATTAAACCACAAAAAACTCACATATTATAATCTATGTGTTTATCTTTTTGGTCAGCCGGTGCTACTGGATAGTGTAGCGGACTGTTACCATGGTAACATGGGTCAGTTGGTGGTTAGTTTATTTTTCCAATTTATTCGTCACCGTTTACAATTCAACGTTAGCCTGGGGCAATTCAGTATTAAAGAAAAGGAAAAAAACAACGTCAGCCTCTATTTCTTTTTATAGACTGTCTCCTAAATATAACAGGGTCATTATTGGACCATGCCCGAGCCTTTCACCAAGTTTCATGAGGTTACTACTGCAATTTTTAAGGGATCCTGCTGTTTCCATCCTGTTTTCCTTTTGAAGGTGTGGTTCTAGTCTCACATAATATAAATATATAATACAGTACATAATATATTACTGATTACATTCACAGTAGAAAACCACTGATTCAAGCATTTTGTGACATTTACCACAATGGATTTATCAGCCTGGTCTCATACAGGTGTGGATGTAACCTTCATTTTCAAGGAAGTTTTATTTTCTTGCATTTTTTTCTTAATCTTATTTTTTTATTACTTGTATTTTTTTTTATTTTTTTTTATCTCACCATTAAACAGTTTGTACCTTCTGTTTTCCCACAAAAACATCTATGGTGCAGATAAACTTCAGTCAGGGGTTTAAGAGATTAGTGAGGCCTCTACATCACAGACATAATGTGTTTCACACTTTTAACACCCTCTCGGCCAAATATAGTGTAAGATTCTGTTGAAAGTTACAGCCCTATAATTTAGATTTGATTATTTTTGTGTAAAACTTATTACATACATATTTACATTTGAAAGCACTCATATGTTATAACTGCATACGGCACAAGGCCATTTAACCTTGACAAAAGGAGGTCAAGGTCACATATTTTCAATAGACCTCTGCTCCATGCCAAGATGCATCCACAGTATAAATCTGGTGCAGATATGTCCATGTGTTCTTCAGATAATGCGATTATTACCTCCGCCAAGGAGGTTATATTTTCACCTGCGTTTTGTTTGTTTGTTTCAGTTTTAGCAGGATTCCGCAAAAACTACTGACCTGATTTCTATCAAATTTGGTGGAGGGGTAGAGTGTGGGGCTGGGAAGAGCCCATTAACTTTTGGGGGTGATCCAGAAGTAATCCTGGATTATGGATCACTTTGAAATTTTCGTTAACATTGGGGTCAATGGGGCCAAAAATTTAGTTTCTCAGTATGTCGGTTAATTATTGACCAAACCTAATTGTGTATTGATTGTGTATTACTTTTAATTGCCGTTGCTGTGGTAATAATAATAAATGTCCACCAGATGGCGACTCATGTTTTCTCATATAGCCTAGTCTATGGACTTCAGAATCTTGTGCTGTCCAAATAAATGATCACTGTCTGGATCCAAGAATTTTTTAAAGGATTATTCCCTTAAATAGCGGGTGCAGGCTTCCCGATGGCTGCAGCAGAAATCATGTCCGGACAACGGAAGAACAATCATTCAAAAGTTCCGTCTACTTCTTCCAATTGGCTAGTTTGGATAAAACGCACACCTTTATGAATTTAATGTTTTGAAATAGTGTATGTTCTCTATGCATTCTGATTACCCATAACGCGTCTGTCCATCTCCATTGTAATGGCTCGTGTGTTTTTCCTGGTAAGTCAGCTAGGCAGGGTGGTGCAGCTCGTTACGCATACGGTTTTGAAATCTTATATTGCAGGTTAGACTCCTCCCTTTAGCAGTGCTTTTTCTGAGACTTAGTTTTTTTTGAAGGATTGAGCTTCGGCCAAGGACAAATCCATTAATATGCTGATCCGGGTCTGGCGGAAGAGTTCAATATAGCATTGGCGGAGGTCTGCGCTCTACTGAGTGCCATTCTACTGTAGTGTTATTGAATGGACAGACAGACAGACAGACAGACAGACAGATGGATGACAAAATGATTGCAATATAGGGGTAAAAGTGACACAGATTTCTTTCTAAAAAAAGCCCCTTTTTCAATAATCTAAATATGACACTAAAAATATTTGTAGCTAAGTGCAACTGCCGGCCCCCTCTGTAAATTAGAAGTGTTACTCATGTTGTAAATGTCTTCTTCTGCTCCCTAACGACACCCTGTTTTATTTAGACGTGTGCTTTAGTCTCCCCGTGCAGCCTCTGCTCAGCTGTGTTTCCCTGCACCTGCATGTGATGTCTTTGTGGGAGTCATCCTGCTATTTTCCCCCTGTGAGCCATCATTGGTGCACTGAACCTGCTGTGAGCCATACGACGGCAACACTCTCATCTAACTGACTGTGCACTAACGGGGACACATACCGCACACAGTTCACAAGGGATACATGGGATGATTTGCATGGAAATAGCTTTGAGAAAATGCTGTGACAAAAGTCCGTCCACCCACGGTAGAGGTGCAAACTTTGTTCAGGGGGAGATGGGAAACGTGTCTGCGTCTCCTGGCTTTGCCGGGGCTTTAGAATTTAGCAGCTTTAAAATTAGACTCAGCTTGTTGAACAAACAGATGAGGTTGAAATCCTCTCAGAAGGGCAGGCATCCTCTCTATTCCCTGGCTGCTGCCACTTAAAGCAGGTTTTTATTAAACATCTAAATCATTCTTGTTTCATTAAAGATGAGCTGTGGAGCTGCTGGACTTCAGTCAACACAGACTCAATTGCATCAGTTAGCATCCTAAGCTGGAATGATTAGTGGGTGTGTTACAGTTGCATGAAGATGCTGTAATAGAAATTGTAGTCGATGCGATGGTTTGGGATTCAGTGGATGAACACATGCTATATTTCTCTGAGGCTCCCTGACTGTGAGGTAATTCAATTCATTTTCTTTTTATTGATTGACACTGGACGCCGTGAAGTTTGCGGTTCATGGACGGTGGCGGCGATAATGAAGGAATTTCTTTCAATTTGATTCCTGAAAATAAATAGTAGCACTCGAGCGTATGTGTGCGTTTAGTGGTGCTTCTGTGTTTGTGAGGAACAAAGAGATGAGACTAGATATTTAGGTCTGGGTTTAGGCCGAGGAACCCTGCTGTGGTTTTGGTCATGGTGGTGATTACAGCCTTTCCGTATGTGTACCGTGTTCTGACAGGACAAATTCAGCACGACAGTTGGCCGTAAACAAAATCAATAAGTAAAAGATGCTCCAGATGCTCGAGGTGCTGAGAAAACCAAGTCATAATTCTACATAGATTCATCACTGCCACATTTTACAGAGTAATTTAATCAAGTTGCTATATAAAAATATTGATTAGGGCAGATTTAATCTTAGGCTCTTGGGACTCGTATCAGTAAATGTTCCCACATGTACAGAGGTACAAACATTTGGGTATGTGTCACCACCAATCAATTTCACTTTGACTTCTCTCTACAGAACAGAGGGTGAGCCTGTCATCTCTGTGTTACCTTTGTTTATTTTCCTGACATTTCCACTCTCTGCAGTCTTTGAAGATATTCTGACACGTTTTAAAAGCCCTCCAACATGTCAATGTTAGAGTTGGAGAAAAAAGAAAAGGCTTTTGTTTTTTTTCTTGGCTAATTTTGCATCACAAAGTGCGGCTCCTTCTGGTTTTAAAGATTGTTTCTGAGTGCTTTGACTGCTGTATAGAACATATTTGTAAGGATTGCCTCCATCCTCTCAGGAGAATGGAGGCATAAAAGTGTCTCAACTTCTCAAATTGTTAAATCTGCCCTTGGTTACTCCAAAAAAGACTCAAAAACAAAATGAAAACTGTAATTTCAGGCACTTATTTGGTTTAAGGAATCAAAGGCTTTTAGTACAATGTAAAGGAAGGAAGGAGTGCATTTATGGTCGTCTTCCACAAACATGATTTAGGTGACACTGAAGACAGAATGTTTTATTTCCATGTGATTTAAAAGCTGTATTTTAATGCATGTCTCATCTCTGAGGACCTTCTCTGGTTGACGTGTGTTCCAGATTTAATTTTCACATCTTCACAGAAACTTCCTTTAATTAATTCCATGATGATTTGCCCATATCTTAACAAATTAAAATGGTTAACCCATAAAGACCTAAACCATCTACTGATGTAAACTGTTTAATACCTGTTGATCTATTAACTCTATTAATATATGTGAATAATTGGTGTAAAATACAGTTTTTCATCTTTTCATGGTCATCAGACATGACCCATTTGGACGTTCAGAGGCTCCGTAGTTACCATGGAAACACTCTAATTTTCTACAACATTGATTCACCAGTAAAACCCATGGAGTTGGATCAATGACACTGGGTTTATGTTCAAGTGATGATATATTTTGTTGAAAACATCACTTTTTCTTCAGTTTTCTCTGTTTCTGATATAATATAACATAACTTTAATCTGAACTTTTATGACCATCTGCATGATCGGTGAATTAAATACAGGAAAATACATTTATACTGAAAAAAAAAAACACAGGGTAGTTTTATAATAAATGGTCATGAATCAAATAAGAATGATTAGATAAGTTAATAAGACCCAAACATCCATAATTATCTACTGATCAAAACTGTTTCAAACCTTTAATATTGACTAATCCTATCAATACATTTAAATAACTGGTGTAAAATACAGTTTGTCATGTTTTCATGGTCATCAGATATGACCCATTTGGACGTTTCTTCATTTATCGGTTATTTTGATCATATTTTACTGATATGATCCACTTTAGATTAAATTCACCTAAAATGACGTGAACATCCTTGATCGTTAATATCTTCAGTGTCATTTTTACATTTGACAAATTCATCTCAGGGGCCGGATTGAACCCTTTGATGGGCTGGATTTGGCCCCCGGGCCGCATGTTTGACACCTGTGCATTAAAGTGACCCTAATGCTCTTTCATTTTCCAGAAGCTGAAATCATTTTTAGCAGAGTTTTGTATCAGTTTAGCATTGGTTTGAAAAGAGATAAGAGGTCACAGGTCGTGTGGAGCTTTTCTTCAATAAAATACACCTACGGGGATATGTTCCTGCACTGGTGAGAACACACTTTTTGGTTTTCATCAGTGGTTGAATGTGTTTTTACTTATACTTCCCTTATATGTTTTGTTTAATGCAGTTTTATTCCAGTCCTCTACATGTCAAAGGACTATTTTATCTCCAATGGTGGAATGTAACAAAGTATTTTTACTTTGTTACTGTACTTAAGTACTTTTTTTTTTGTATTTGTACTTAAGTAAAAATAATAATGCATACTTTTACTTTTACTTCACTACATTTTGTGGCAGTTATCTGTACTTTCTAGTCCTTACATTTGCTGTTATATTTGCTGTTTATATTACATTATGCTGTTACTTGTTACATTATATTAACATTTTTTCGTCTAAATATCTTTTTTTTTTCATCTAAATCTTCCATGAAAAATCACACACACAATATTGACACAGATCGTTTCAATCCACACAATATTCTTGTGAGCAGTGACATTGGCAGAGACATAAATAACTTGTCTACATTCTTTATCATGAGTTTGACACCCCTACTGGAACAGAAACTTAGCATTTGTTACATTCTCTATGTACTATAATTCTTTTTTTCTGTTGTACTCGATTGAGTTCTTGAGTTATTCCTATAGTTTTGCAATGAATTACTGACAAACAAACAGTGTAGTACATGTGGTGTCACCTGAAATGCGACTTGGCATTGATGAGAGAATCCTCATAGTGGCAGCAGACCAGTTGTGTCTCTGCAGGGAGTGAATCGGCACAAACGTGTCCTCACTCGTGTCACTACCTGAGGTCGACTCGCTGTCTTTAGAAACAGAATTACATCAACCTTTCTGCAGAAACAGTATCTTTATTGACTGATTATTACCTCCGCCAGCGTTTGTCTGTCTGTCTGTTTGTGTGCAACATAACTCAATAAGTTATGGACGGATTTTGATGAAATTTTCAGAATTTGTTGGCAATGACACAAGGAAGAAATGATTAACTTTTGGGGGTGATTCGGAAGAAATTCTCGATTCTGGATCAATTTGAAATTTTCGTTAACATTGGGGTCAATGGGGCCAAAAATTTTGTTTCTCAGTATCTCGGTTAATTATTGACCAA